>OZ024934.1:76381505-76598505 GCA_964017235.1 Sabellastarte sp. h YS-2021
AATGCTTTAAATCCTTTGCTTTAAATTTCTTTGATCCCAAAGCTTAAAGAAAAAGATGTTTCAGTTTTGAGCAAGCAAATAAGATTTTGTAGTTCATAATGTTGTATTCATACTGAGATTTATTTGGTTTAATTAAACCAACACAATGTTTAATTCAAGATATTAAAGCATGAATATACATATGTAATATTGGAGATGACTGGTTGTTTGTCCTGCGTCAACATTTAATTAACTGGGTGCATTGAAATAAAACCAGAAGGATGAATCTGATACAGAGTAGTCTGGAACATGTAAAAACTTATGAAAGTTGCCATATATTATTCATACATGTATAGAATACATTGTTTATGTTATACCTAGTTCACACCATTCTGCGTTGGCCTCATAAGTTACATAAGAGTTAAGCCTCTCTTACATCCCATCAAACGTGCACATACGTCCTGGTCACAGAGAAAATTCATCTGATTCTGACACTACACAGCTACACATGCAATTCTTTACAGAATTTCGAGGTTGCAGAGACTCTGCAAGGAAAATTGGCATGTAAATTGTTCTCTGCGTGCACGCAGTAGTCCTATAAACGCATCTATGACTCAAAGGTAACTTATGAGAGACTTGCGCACGTGCATTCTTTTTGCTAGTGTTGCAAGATCTTCCCGTTCACTTGCAGGGTTTGCACGTGCCGTATAATACACTCATGTGTACTTTGCATCCATATTAACCCACTGTGGGGCTTGTAGCTAGTCGCAGTCTGTTCTTTGATGTTCAAGTACTGACACTCTTGTTTGAAGAATACACATTGTTTGCACGTGCAAATCTCTGCTATCCCACTAGCAGGCTACGTTCATATTTTTCAACACTATTTGCAGCACACTTATGTGTGTATACACATACGATGGGATGTAAGAGAAGCTTTGGTGACACTCTTGTTGGGAGAATACACCTTGCTTGCACATGCAAATCTCTACTACCCCATGACCATGCAACGCTAATATTTTTCAACAATATTTGTAGCACGCATGTAAACACGCATGATGGCACATCATCGATGGGATGTAAGAGAAGCTTTAAAAATATTTAACGTGTTCCTGGGTTCATTTGTGACACCATGCTTATGTATTGGTAGTATCCATTAAATTTCATTAGCTGGGATTTATATTTAGGAAGGACAAATTCCACTCAAACATGGACACCATTCCCAGCATGTAAGCAAATTTTTTAAATGTTTGAAATATATTATATCCTCTCACTACCTGCATTTAAATATATGGGCTGGATGATTGAGGGGGTGGTTATATGGGGTGGCTCAGTTTTCATTTATGTTGTGTTCCACCAAGATACAAGGTCTGTTTTGGACTTATACGGACAAGGTTGTGAAGTTCAAATATGGAGTCGATGGAACTACCTGGAATTGTGTGAACAGGCCTTTAGGCTTAGATATATGTAAATTGATAGAAATTAAAGACAACAACATTAACAAAAATATTTATTTTTTTATTTTACATCACAAATTGTGTCATATTTGCATAAAACCTGGACAATAAAATTGTTAATGTACTGGGAAAAAACACTAACTTTTAATTAACCTTTTATTCTAAGAATTCATAAAGTAGAAAGGGTAAAAATGTTTTGAAAAAGAGGAAGAAATTATGTTTCAGATCAGCTTTGAAGAAGTCATAGACTGATCAATAAACCAAACACCATTTATCCATTGGTTACAGACCATTAGAAAGGACGAGTGAACTAGACATGTTTAGAATATGCACATCAATGAGTGTGCCTTCTCAAAAACTAGGCTGCTTTTCAACGGTTATCAAAAGCTGGGAAAATGAAATGCAAAAATATTCCAGTAGCACAAAAACCAAGTAGCCATAAAAGATTTGGTGAAAGTGTCAGGCTCTTTTGAAGAGTGCCATATAATGCGTCCTGTGCTACATTGTCTTGTTGATGCATTGGATACCATTAAATAAACAAGTTTTCTGAATATATTAGTGCCTTTGCAAGCAGGTGACTTGGTTTGAAGAAAAAGAAGCTTTGACATATCAAGCTAAGGTGACAATATATAAGACATGTTTTCTGGGGGTTTTTTCTGTGTGATATCCTGCAGACATGAATATTAGTTTGTGTATAAATGTGTGGATGAATGCATTTTCTATAAATACAGTTAGTAAGCCAACTGAAAAAAATACATATCATAGCGGTGTCACTATGTCAGAGAAGACAGAAATATCAAACACAGAAGTCAAACATTTTACCAAGCTACATTTTATAATACTGGACCCAAATAAAATTTCAGTTTGATAGTAAATTTAGTTAAATATCTAGTTATTCTTGATACAGTAAAAAGATTATTTAACATATACTAAATGAGTAAAATTGATTAACAAACTGACACAAAATAGCATCTAAAGGTGTAAGAAAGAGTAACTGTTGCTTGGGTCTGTTAAATCAGTGAGATGTAGTTTTTAAAATTTTACAAAACAAATATATTTCACTCGTAAACAAACTCAAAAATACATACGGATATAATAATAATAATAATGGGATACTTAATTTTGAAACAATTCACTGATCATACGCCCAGTTTTATACACACTCCAGAATGATACTGCTTTAGTATGTTTAATCTGTCTGATTTTATGATTTAATTGGAATTGTAGAATCTTAATAACCTAATGCATATTTGCTTTACATAGAGATAAAAATTATGTCCTACTTTATGTAGATGTAAGTCTGACAATTATTGCATGGGCTGAAATATGAATTCTACATTGTCTAGAATCAATTGTCTTTGTTCAAACATTATTTTATAATATATGTACATTGATAAGATGGTTGTAACTAAGGAGAAACTGATGTAAACAAAGCACTCAAGCTCTACATGTGTGCAATTGTCCATTATTTTGCAAAAGTATGACATCTAATATAATATTAATAATGACCATGAAATGTCAATTATGCAAATGACCAAGTCAGTTGTGAGCCTAAATGCACCTATTGTCATAAAGGCAGCAAAATTGGATAGCCAATAATTACACAAAGTCAACTAAGTCTGTTTTATTTATGTGATTGTTGTTGGGGGCAATTTTCTGTTCATTTAAAGACAATTGTGCATTAATGATCATTCAGGGACAACAAAAAGTTGAAAATTCCTAACTTTAACCTGATGGTAACCTCAGCTTGTTGGTACAGTGGCCTCAGATATTACAGAGGTCATGAACAATGGTTTTGAAACCCATATCTGTTTTTGGCTTTGTTTCACATCAGCAATTTTTTTTATATTTCGTCAGTCATATTGGTCATCATTTGTTTGTGTGTTTGTTTTTAAGCACATTCTAGGCCACAGTTTTTCAACTATGATTCTCATTTTTTTCCTGCAACATTATCATTGGTCGGAATAGAGCATGGCCAAATTTGGGCCCAATCAATTCACTTTTGAACCTGACTATGATGATTTTTGATATATGCTTCTAGATTGCAGCAAGATTTTGAAAGTTACCACTCGGCCGACTGTTCGTTGGTCTTTTTGTTTGTTGGCAGGATTACACAAATACTACCATTTCAGAAGATGGGCCTTGGCCCAACTTAAATCTCATTAAATTCTTGATCATTGTCTGGATAGAAAAAAATAATCTGGATTTTCCCATTTACTTATTATTACATGCCTTGGCAGAGGTCTGTGCTCTCTGAGTGCTCTTGTTTATGTTGCATTTTGTGCTATGTTTTCACTGAAATGCTGTTCACAACCTCTCTAAGGTACCTAGTTTATGTAATGCAAATATGATTGTGACCTTTATATTACCTCATCCTGTGACCTATAAATATAGGCAGTACATTGTAAATTCTATAATAAAAAGCCTTTTACTAGCAATTTTGAGTGAGCAAGGATCAAACATTGAAAAAAGTATTCATCAGTGAAGTCCATTTAGAGATGACCTTTTTCTAGTAGCTGTGTACAATTGAGAGTTTTGTCAGGCATGATTTACTTGGTTAATTTATTTATTTATTTACTCAGATTCTAGTACCTCTTTTATTGGTTATATTGTAGCAAGTAGTTAGAAGGGTAGAGGAAAACTGTACATACAGCTGGTCAAGGGTCTGTACTGTAAACTGCTAACCTGACAGTGAGCAACTACATGTACAAGGTTTTCGACTTGAGGTCGGAGTGGTATTCAAAGACTTAGATGTGTGAAGTGAGTTTCATCAGTATACTGCCACTTTTTTTCTCAGGCAAGTCAGTTTACTGTGCAATCCTTGCTTTCTGTGGTCATATACACAAAATCCTTAAACTGTTTAAAATTTCTGCCTACCATAGGTGGTGTGGGGCGATCTCCTATAACCGGCAGAGCTGCAGTTGTTCAATTATTTTTTGTAGATTTTTTGCGCCTTTCCTGCTAATTCTGTGTTACCCTGTCTCTTTTGGTGTCTCCAGTGAAGTCAAATGTGCTTTTATTATCATTCGGGATAAATTCTGCGTTAGAATTAATTTCTTTTTTTAACGCTTGACCATTGGTCGGTGTTATAAAAGCACTGGATGTACTTTGCCTTTCCTTCTATGTTAATAACTTGTAACTTTGCTTCAGACGTTTTTGGTCCTTGTAAATCACTGCTGGATATATGAGAGCAAAGACTCTGTTTCCCAACCACATTTGATGCCTTTCTGGCAATTATGAATATGACAGTAATCAATGCATACCACTATTTCTTAATAGTAGATCAATTTGGATAGCTGCTGAAATAAAGACGTTTGGGTCTCAGATGAAATAGTGCCTCCATCAGAATATCAAGATAGACAGACTGATGACTGGACAAAATAATTCATCAGGATAACAAGATAGACAGACAGACAATTTTGAAAAAAATGAATTCTGTCATTATTTCTAGATCACCAACAATAACAATATTTTGATGTACATTACCTATTTGGTCATTCTTTCATGCAGCAAACCTAGGTTTTTGGTATACATAAACTGTTGTACTTTTAGATGTAGTGACAGATATTGTGAGAAATTGTGACTTCTCCACAGTAGAAAGAGACAGCATTGTGATCAAACAAGGAGACAAGGGGGACTGGTAAGTATTGACAAAAGAAATGTCTTTACTAGCTCCTTTAAAAAGCTTCTGTATTAGACCAAACATGGTCCTATTTGTAAGAACACAGTTGTATAAAAATATACATAAGCTTCTGGTAAGTATTGACAAAATAAATGTCTTTATTAGCCCCTTTAAAAAGCTTCTGTATTAGACCAAACATGATCCCATTTGTAAGGACACAGTTGTATATTTTTATTCAGTCTAATATATCCTTATACGCATTGGTCTAGTAAGTATAACGTTGCTAAAAGATATCATATAACTGTCATATCTGTGGCAAAGGAATTATGTCAAGCTATTGGCATGTTGAGAATAAATACGGCTAAATACAGTTGATCTACATACGGCTATTTCTGTTTCTTTGTTTTAGCTAATGTTACTTAATCAGGCTTAAATTGTTTCAGTTGATTATTCTGTATCTTGCTTAATTTGTTTCTGCTAAGTTGACTTGATCTTGCTTAATATGTTTCAGCTAGGTTGATTTAATCTTGCTTTAAGTTTTAGCTATTTTCATTTAATCTGGTTCCCCAGTTGCAAAACGTTACATGTATGCCTCCTCCCCCTTTTTTGGTCTGTAGCTTCTACATCATCCTGAGAGGTCTCTTCTCCATCCACATCAACACAGACCTGACAGGAGATGAAGATGACGTCACTAAAGCTGCAGACAAGTACATAGTGCCAGTGTACAATGAAAAGGGGGAGCTAGACAGGTCCAAGTTTGGCAACTACATAGCCAAACTAGGTATCTAAGATATATTGTTATTAACTACATTTATTTTCTTTTTTTTGTTTTACATAGCGTTCAACAGCCAGGGTCATATTGCAACAGGTAGTTTCAACCAGTGCATACTAGTTGGTCAAGATTCTGCACTGTAAACCATCGGGCATGGGCAAGTAACTCTCAACTTTCCAAGATGAAGGGCTCAGGCAGTAATTCGAACCGGCGACCTCATAAGTGAAGGCGAGCACTCTTACCACTACAAAACTGAGCCCCCCCCCCCCCCCCCATGTTGTTATCAACATCATACAAGTAATATGAATAATAAACAGTTTTAACCCAAAGTATCCCGCTTGTTTAAACTAGCAATATTTACTGTCTGAACAGTCCCGCAGTGACAATTCAGCCTTTGATTTCATGTTTGTTATAGTTATAATACGTGTTATAATAATATTTTTTTATTAATTAACTTTATTCTTTCAAGTGAAGACCAAAGAAAAGGGAATGTTTTAAAATCCCTTATACTGTTACTAATTTTGATGAACTAACAGGAGTTTTCCAAATAATTTTTATACTTTTAGTGCAAAAAGAAAGTATTAAATTATGTTATATTATTGCACATTCTGAAAACTTACATTTTCGTTATTTTCCCAAACGCTCCTGGACACAGGGGTTTTAAAGTCCATTATAAGTTTTGAAGAACTTACATTCTTTTTAATACCTTGCAAAAATATTTTACAATTTAAAGGACGGAGCAAAAAGCTTGTTTTAAAATTTAATTGAACTTGCATTCTACCCTCTTAGAGGCTTGAGCCATTCTTTCAAAAAATTAATTTGACATTTAAAGAGCATAGCAAAAACATTGTTAAAATCAGCTGCACAATTGCTATTTTTCATTTAGAGGCTGGTGATAGTTTTGGTGAGCTGGCTCTCATCAACAAGAACTGTGTCCGTAATGCTTCTATTGTTGCTGATGAAAAATCAGATCTTCTGGTGGTGAATAGAGAATTGTATGACAGATCATTGAAAGCTGCACAAACTGCCGAGTTAGAGGAAAGGTGAGAAGAGGCCATTAGATTTGATATAAAGTCCCCCAAGGAGATATTATTTTAATGACGTTTGTTTATTTATCCGTTTGTCTGCCTGTTTGTTTGTTTGTTACTCGGATTACACAATTACTACTTGCTGGAATGTCATGAAAAAAAATTAAAAGATGGTTCTTGATCCAACTTAGAACCCCTTAAATTTTAACAATGCTCTGGATCACTGTCTGGCTACAATATAATCAGGATTTTTACATTTACTTATTGTAATTTATTATTACATGCCTTGGCGGTGAGATCTTGTTACAAAATGGAAGATGTCCTAGGCTTAGTGGGAGTATTTACTATAATTACTGGCAGTAACCAATCAAAGCTCATTAACCCAAATAATTGGAAGAGTCTTTCTAATACCTAGGCCACACCTTTCCATCCTAGGATCACTGGCTACAAATGACCAGGCTTATGTACTTTCACATGTGGATGCTTATGGTGTGGTCTGCTTCATGTCTTGGTTAGGACATCTTTGGTGTGATCCTTTATAAAAAGGCAATTAAATGCCAAACAATGTTTGCACCAGTGAATTTAGGTAGTGTCTAATTTAATTCTAAATGAATATTTTGAAAGAAACCACCATCAAGGTCATATGCATGAATGAAAAGGTCAGGCAAAATGATGGCACCAAATTAAGAGATATAGTTCCCCACCATTGTAATGCTGTATTAAATTCTACATATTGAAGGGATGCTGCTGAAAACAGGATGGATTTTTGGGATGGCTCATTCTTCAACATGCACTAATACGATAGTGTGGTGGTTTTTCGGAACCAAAACGATTAAATCATAAAGCAGAAATGAAGTATTTATGGAAACGACTGCACAAAAAGGAGTGACTAGGCATAAGGCACTGTAAAGGTTCTCCTTGCACCACTGTTCCACTTTTGCAACCTATAGTATTTTCTAGAAGTGGGGGGGGGGGGGGGGGGGGCTACCGTGACTGATCCTCCCAGAAAAAGACGGGATAACCGACAAACCAAGCTATTTATCTTGAGTGAAAAGATAACTCATAGTACCAAACAGATTGGCTTACATGCATTCAAGTTCTGTGATTCATAATAATCAATTATGAAACTAAGTGCCAACCACTCTTGTGCACTCCTCCTTTGGAAAAAAACTGTGGCACCCTAAAGATTAATCATAGGTGCTTTATGACGGAAAATATACTAAAGTATGTGATAAGACATAATATTTCATATTTGCACCATGCATCGTAATAGGTTTCCTCTGACATCAAATCATATACAAACTCGAATATTTGTTAATGCTGTGTATTATTATGTTTTAATATGCACTGATGATGTGTAATAAACATTGTGACATGTATAAATTGTGCGTAATAAAATATTTCAACATGTACAAATCATACGTAATAATATTTTTTACAAGAACAAATTATGTTTTATAATATCTTCGTTCATGAACCGGTCATGTGGAATAATATATTTTACATGTACTAACCATGTGTAATAATATATCTTTTTATGTATGATTTATTTTATACCAATCTTAGGAATGAGTTTGTACGCAATCATCCCCTGTTCAGAAACTGGTCTTACAAACATCGCAAGCAGATGTGTTACAGTCTGAAGAAGGAGCAGGTGTCTTTCAATGAGTTTATTGTGAAGCAGGGTGACAATGCTAATGTACTGAATTTTTTACTCAGGTAACTAGACTTTGAAATTAAATGTGAACTGCAGTGGACACAAAACATGGTTTCAAGAGTTAAGACAGTACATAACCAAATCTAGAAAAAATCAGTTTTTGGAAATCTATATTTTAATCATTATAATTCCTGAGTGATATGTTCAACTCCTCAGTTTAGAAAGGCTGGTGCTCTCACATGGATGCAGTACACGGGAGACATGGCTGTTGAGATGAGGGAATGTTGATATTTCTTTATAGCAAATCTAAATTTGACATTATATTTCAGTGAAATTTTTGCCTTCTGTTTTAAAATATGTATAACGCAATACATTAGAGAGAACTGCATTTCAGAACAGAGGAAATGCTTTAAACATTTTGAGTTGAAGGTAATATATCCTAAGATATGAAACCTTTCATTCTTTTACAAATAATTGTGGGTGGTGGACATTTAATGTGACCTCTATGTAAATAGCCTAAACATTCCTATTAAATTATTTCACTTGTGGTGTATTTATTGGTGCTACCAACAAGAATAAACAAGTTATTTTTGATCTCTCAACTTTGAGCTTTGCTAAAAAGTTTCTATGCTTAGCATATCTCAACTGTTATTTAGACTTTGTTTGATAAAGTGTATATAAATTTTACATTTTAATTCTCTTTTATTTTGATAAATTTATTATTCTGTGTTCATCCAGAGGCCAAGCCAAAGTATTGATGGAGCCAGGTCAGCATGAAACTCAGTACAGCCAGTTTTATCCACTGCAAGACCCAGATGAAATTCTCATACAGGAAGCCATGAATACGAATGATGGACTTCCAGTCAGGTATTGACTCAGTTTCACTTGAAAATTACGTTAATGGGGGGAATAATAACTTTATAATTCGGGTTTATGCCACATAAGCCATCACAATACATTTTAAAAAGCAGAATATATGACCAGAAAAGGGACGTATCTGCCACTGCGGCCCAGGGGGTAACACACTCGCCTAGGAACACAAAAGACCTGGGTTTGATTGCAGGTACAAGCAGACACATAATGGCTCGGATGACTACATAAAATGGTGGTACTCTGTCGTAGAGTCCAACCCCTAGTGGCCGGTTAAAGAACACCAAAGGCATTGACTCTGTTTTGGGGGAAATCATTTATCTCTCTGGTTAAAGACCATTAAACTCCCTGGCCAAATACTATTTGAACCTGGTAGTAAAGAAATATTGCAGTGAGTATAAATGAACAATGCACCAATACCAGTCCAACACAACAAGGACCTAATATAGCAAAGAAGTAAAGATTTTGACACATTTTTCAAATAATTAGCAAGGAGATTAATGAAATATGCAGAAAGAAATATTAAATTTGCCATTGAAAAGTTAGAAAAAATAATAAAATTATGTGCCTATTCTGCATCAGGGGAGACAAGACGCAGGGGAGATAAGTTATAAAGACTTTTCCACAAATGAAGATAGCAGAGGGTGTTTCCTTTCTAGTGAATGTCACACACTGTAGTCAATTTTTTAATATTTCTTTCTCTGTTTTAATGAAGAGAGGGATGTAAATTGTTTCTCATTTATTTGCTGGTTATAGGGATAAAACATTGCATGTATTTGCTTGGAAATTTCAGCGATAATGGGTTGTAATCTGATAGATGATCTTGCGTTGTTAGTGATGTCAGTTATGGTCACTTATCACACTTTCACCTCTCATCAAGTCTGGTGGGCTCACATAGGCTAACCGCATTTCTGCTTCCTCTACCAGTTCCAATAAATGCATGGGGATGTGCAGTGTTACCTTATAGGCACTTCAGAATAGAACGAACTTCCTAAAGCAATCAGAACCCAGGGTAGTGTCACTGGATTTAGATGACAGTTAAAGACTTACCTATTCAGAATAGCCTCCCCTCTCAATAGTTCTCAAATATGACATACAAACAAGGAGACAGACTCCTATAATTTGAGTATTCCATATTGAAATACTATCCCTTGGAGGATGCCTATATCAATTTGGCACTTTACAAATAATTTTTAATATTAATGATCCTGATTCATAGAAATTTCATTTTTACAATATCCATGTACAGTTTACTTGGGTTTTAGAAATAGGTGAAGGCCAAAAATATTCATGAATCAGTCGGTACATATTTTACTAACAGGCAACCCACAGGGATATGTTTTAGTAAGTCTGGTACATTTTTCAGGCAAATCAAGAAAGACATTCCAGCAGAGCTTCTGCCTGAAAACCAGCTCACGTTTCCCCCATCAGCCCTGAGAAAGAAAGATAGGCCAAGAAAAGTGGTAGAAGTTAGCGTGGTGGCAGGGGTTGAGATCATTGGTAGGTTCAAAGTGTTACGTTTTGGGTTTGTGTCCGTTTTGACAGCTAATACCACTGTTTTACTATCATGACTAATCGCAAAACCTAACTTGGTTTAAGCTCTACTGCTACATTTCATAAATATTATTCGTTCCTTGTGATTAGTCATTCCCTTTGTTACTTAAAAGTGTACAAGATAGATTTCAGAAGTAATAAATAATGTATGTCTTACATTCTAAAATACACCATAGCACCCTAAAATCAGTCACAACTGCTGTGTGGTTGAAAACTCCCACCTGTGAGGTCAGTCACCCAAACCTCGGACCTTATGTGGGAAAGTTGGCAGTTGCTTACAGATGGTCGGCATTTTACAGTACAGAACCTTGACCAACTGTGTGTACTGGTTTCCTCTGCCTATAAAATTATACCTCGTTATATGACTTATACAGTGTTAAAAGTGACTTAAAACCCAAGTAAATAAATGGTTGAAAAGATTAGTCATGAGTTCCAGGGACAGAAATGCTAACTCAAAAATGTTTTTAAACATGAGTAATATAGGAATTAGATGGTTAAATCTGCAGCTATAGGCATTGGGTGAAATGTGCCTGTCCTTCAACTACTGTCTGAGATTTGTATGCAACCTTGTGACACACTGGCAAAACTTCCATTATCTTGCGTGTTCTACAGAAGTTTTAAAATGTTTAAAATTTCCGCATCTGAATGTGGTATCGTGGACATGCACAGATGAATACAAGCATGTGCAGATGAATTTCTTGCAACTGTAACTGAAGGTGTAGTCCAGGTGTACATAAGGTTGTGACTTGGTTGTCTTTCAGTGTAACCCCACCACATCAGGCAAATGCAGGTAAAATGGACATTCCACTGTGTCAAAAAGTCGCATACAAACCTGAGGCGGTAGTTGAATGACAGCCTAATATAGGATTTTACAAATTCTCAGACATCATTAATGATAGAGCTGAAAATCATATAGACTGAAAACCAAATGCATCACCCAAAAACAGAACACCGTGGTGGAGATGGAAGCTTACCGTTTTGTAATTAGACCTTATGCAAGGGCCTTCCTTAGTGCGCTATGATTCTCTGAGAGCATTTCCCTCCAGAAGGAGTGTAAATTCCAGACTGTTATAAAATGCACTCATTCATTTTCTTAAAAAAAAAACAAATTAAAGACTTGTGAGCAAGTCTACTTTGTAATCTGCAATAAAAATGCCATTTACCAATTTAGTTGAAGTTGTCAATTGTTGTGTATGTTGCCACTAAATGCACTGATAAAAATTAAGTGTTATAAATGCCTGTATTTATCATCAGTATTTTACTATTGTTTACAATAATAACGTGTCATGGAACAGCTTTGTGCGTTTAGATTAATAAATATACAAAATATCTTAAATTATATTACCATATTAATTCATTAATTCCCTAAACTAGTGTCTATGCTTTCGTTACAAAAATGGCAAAGTTCCTTTCCACCTTGAGTAACTTATCATAGCCAGAAATTAATTCCTTTGCACTGTTATATATTCTATTCCTCCAAAGGATAACTGATATCATAGACTGGTCAGTCTTTAATTTGAACAAATTTTATATTTTTCAGGAGATGCTGAATTTTCCTTAGACTTAAAAACATATCTGCAGAGTGCGGTTTGTACCCAAGCTTGTGAAGTGTATTCACTCACCATGAAGAACTATGAACGGTTGGTGTCCAAACGTAATCCGAAAACTGCAGATCTACTTCGACAACAAGCTGCTCAGAGACTGACATGCAGGCTTGAACGTTTGCACGATAGCCAGGTACCTTTACTGAGGTCATTATTATTTAAGATGCAGCAAATGGACAAAGAAAGGAACAGGTGGAAATTCCAAGCCAGTATCAACAACACCCGTCATTCGTCCGAAGACATGTTTAACACTAAGAGAAAATCTGAAAAGAAAAACCATGGTACAAAGCATCAGCCCCACCATTCTAAAGGCCACCCAAAGGTCCAGTTAAGCAAGACATTGTATGGATTTGGTTTCAGTAGAGGACTTGGTGGTGGCCAACCGGAAATCAGAGCCCTTTCTTCTGCAGATGATGAACCTGATGCTGTGTTCCTGACTAAAAAGAAACACAGTAGGCAGAAGCAAGGTCATCGTGCCAGCTACACCGACTGGGCTACGAGTGACACAGTGCTTACTGTGCTTGAAGATAGGATAAGAGGTTGGCATAATGCAGTGATGGAAGACAAGCAACAAAAGCTGGGCAGAAAAGAAGTTCTACAGCCAGTTAAGATGAGGAGATTCAAATTAGAAGTGAGTACCTTGACTTTATTATTCCCCATGTGGCACATATGACCTAAATACCAAGGAAATAGAGATTGTGTAATATTTCATGTTCATTCCTTGCTGCCCCTCACAATGGACATATTTTGTCGCTTCCACATAAACAACTCTCACTTTTTCATAAATATTTTAATCACTCTGCAAACTACAAAAATACTTGATTTACATATCACTAGGTATTTTACAGAGCTTCTACTGATCTGCTGTAAAATACATGCAAAAAATGGCTCAGAAAATTTAAGCTTAATTATTGGTGATTTATTCTCCCTGATTGTCCATAACGTTTTAGTGCGCACCGCGGAGACGTCTTTTTTGTAAATAATAAAAGAAACCCTGTTTGGTACATAAGTCTAGGCGAATATAAGGAGCTTTCAATATATATTGCAAGGAAACTAAATAATATCCACAACATGTGTAATCTGTGTTCCTATTACCAATGCTGTAGCTTGTATTTGCATGTTTATTGATAGTACGGGTATTATCGCCCATTTAGCGGGAATTATCGGCCCAGATTTATTGTGAGTTATTCCTATTTTACTGATATTTTAGTCCATTGTTGTTTTTCACTGTAGTGGCTGTCAATATCACCTGAATATCATAGTCATTCTCCAGCTTCTGGTCATTCCAATTGTTGTTTTTTCACTGTTGTGAAATATCTACTGAATACCATTGACTATTTTGTTAGTCACTCCAATACTTTCCTTAAGCTTAAGGCCATCCCCTCTTTTGATTCACTTTAGGGAAATTGTTTATTCTAGAGGCTCAGTGAGGAGTGTAGGGTGCCCGTGAGTCGCCCACGGGACGGAATTTAGAGTGGACAGACTGTGTTACATAGTAACTAACTTAGAATTAGGGCATACTGGTGTTACTCCTCACGGTCCTGTTCTTAGTTTAGGGAACCGGAGTGCAATGAGTACCATCCGCTGGTTGTTCCTCTTACTGTTGTTTTGGAGAAAGTCAGTAAGCAGTGATCCTAATGTGTTTATTCCGTTGTCTGCTCATGGTCTTACTTCATTACCACGCCCCTACAGACTCCACAGCTATGTCCTGAATACACATCTTTTCCCTTGTGTTGCTAAGCGTCATGGCCTTGCGACCTTATTGTTACTTTGTGGTGACATCTCCCTTAATCCTGGACCAATCTCGTTTGGGGTGGTAAATTGCCGATCTGTAAGAAACAAGGGACCCTGCATCGATGATGCTGTAACAGTACATTCTGTCGACATTCTTGCTGTCACTGAAACACATATTCGCCAGGAGGAAACGGACAGCCTTCTACATTCCATCACCCCAACAGGCTTCAAATTCTGCCACAAACCCCGTATTCATGGCCGTGGTGGTGGTGTCGGATTTTTTATCAACAAAGCTATACAGTTTAGATCTGTGGATACACCTACTTTCAGTTCCTTTGAAAATGTTAGCATTGCAATTGGGTCGGCGGCTCAACAGCTTGTGTTGACTTGTGTTTATCGTCCACCTGGCTCATGCTCTGAAAGTTTCCTGGACCAATTTCTCAATCTTTTGGAATATTTATCCTCTGTTTCTCCCTCTTTCCTAATTTGTGGGGATTTCAATATTCATGTGGATACTTCTTCAAATGATAGTATCAAATTCCAGAACTGTTTAGAATCATGCAATATAACACAAAATGTTCAAACGGCTACCCATCTACATGGTCATATCCTAGACCTTGTTCTCACTCCTACTGATGCCAGTGCCATCTCTAATGTACGAGTTGCTGAATTTATTTCAGATCATGCTCTTGTCCTTGCTCAGCTTGACTCAGTTAATCCTCCTTCACATAAGGCAAAAGTTGTCACCTTCAGGAGGTATCATAAAATTGACATGGACAGTTTCCGTAAGGATTTGGGAAATAGCGCATTCGTAAAATGCCCTGGTGATACAGTCAGTGGTTTGTGTGAACAATACTTAGATGATTTGAGCAAATTGCTCGACAAGCATGCACCATTGGTTACTCGCACTTTTACTAAGCAAGCTACTGGTTGGCTATCTGACACCTACAGGCTGGCAAAAACCATCAGGCGACAGCTGGAACGAATCTGGCGTAAAGATAAATCTGCCTATAATCGAGCTAGACTTCGAAGACAGATTGGTCGCTGCAATTCACTGGTCAACAAAGATAAGGCAAATTACTTCAGAAACCTGGTCAGAGAAAATACCAATGACTCCAAGAAGCTATGGCAGGTCTTGCGTTCCGCACTGCACTCTAGTTCTGAAGCAGTACTCCCTTCTCATGAATCTAAGAAAGGTCTTGCTGACCGGTTTGTCACTTTCTTCAGTGACAAAATAGATAAAATCAGAAACTCATTTTCCTCTAGTGACTCATTCACTCTGCCTCCTCCACCTGATGTACCCAATTTCAGCTGCTTTAAACAAGTTTCTCAAGAGGAAATTAGAAAAATTATCATGAAGTCACCCACTAAATCTTGTTTGTTAGACCCATGGCCTACATTTCTTGTTAAGGAATGTATTGATATTTTACTGCCCTCTATCACCAGGCTTGTTAACTGCTCGTTGTCAGAAGGTGTTGTACCTGATGAGTTCAAGAAGGCTATTGTAACCCCATTGATTAAAAAGTCATCACTACCACCCAATGACTTAAAAAACTACAGACCTGTTTCTGGGTTGGGCTTCATATCCAAACTGGTTGAACGTGTTGTTGCTTCTCAGTTGAATGACCATGTTAGTTTGAACGGACTTGAGAATGTCAGGCAATCTGCCTACAAACTAGGTCACTCAACTGAATCTGCATTGCTTTCAATTAAGAATGATGTTCATTTGGCTTTTGCTAAAGGTGAGGCTACTGCTGTCGTTCTCTTGGATCAATCAGCAGCGTTTGATACTATTGATCATGATACGCTACTTAATTCTCTTAGCTCCTGGTTTGGTGTGAGCGGGGTTGTCCTCGATTGGTTTAAGTCTTATCTCTCAGACCGTGTTCAGTGCATTAAGATTGGGTCAATTTTATCTGATGCCAAAAAGTTATTGTATGGTGTGCCTCAAGGCTCTGTCCTGGGGCCAATCCTTTTTTCACTCTATACTACTCCACTGAGTAAAGTCATACAGAATCATCCTGGTATTAGTTTCCAGTTCTACGCTGATGACACACAATTGTATGTACACCTCACACATAAAAATGTTGCCTCTGCCCTTGATAAGCTGTCACACTGCCTTGAAGACGTAAAGAGATGGCTCTCTACAAATAAGCTCAAGCTAAATCCAGATAAGACTGAATTCATTGTGTTTGGCTCAAAGTCTCAGCGCGAAAAACTTAATCAGTCCTTCCCGGTCAATATACTTGGTAATCTCATATCACCAACAGATGCAGTTAGGAACCTTGGTGTCTGGTTTGATTCTGATTTCTCATTCTCTTGCCATGTTAGGAAGGTCTGCAAGGCTTGTTTTGCTCATGTCCGGGATCTTAAGCGACTCCGAGGACATCTGACACATGAAGCTACTCTTATGGCTGCCAATGCTCTGGTCGGAAGTCGACTAGATTACTGTAACTCTCTGTTCAGAGGTCTCTCAGCTCTAGATCTGCGCAAACTTCAATGTGTTCAGAATAGCCTTGCCAGAATTGTTGCCAACACCACCAAGTACTCACACATCACTCCAGTTAGAAAAGCACTACATTGGTTGCCAATTAAGTACAGTACTATCTTTAAGACTGCCATGCTGGTATATAAGTTCCTACACAGTGGTAACCCCAAATACTTTGAACCCTTCCTCATTCCCAGACATAGTGCATATAACACTCGTCGAAGTCAATCTGATGGCATATTTCTTGAGGTTCCCCACTTTGGTTCAATTTTCAAGTCTCGAAAACATTTTGGACTCAGTTTTGCGTATGACGCACCTATGATTTGGAATGACCTTCCTGATGAGGTCCGCTCTGCAAACTCACTTGCCTCTTTCAGGTCAAAGTTGAAGTCATACCTCTTTGGAAAAGCATACCCACCCTAAATTTCCAATCTCCTTTCTGCTTTCTCCGCGGTGCTGGCCCCTGCAATGTCTCTGGTTTTTGAATATTGAACAATGTTTTTGTGTGATGCGCCTTAGAGTCTGTCTTTTGACGGAGATTAAGCGCTATAAAAGTGCTATTAGAATTAGAATTAGTATAAATCCATTGTGACATATACTGCTAAATGTTCTAAGGAGTCTTAAATTGCTTATATTTCTATTGTGATTTATGTATATATTTAAAATTATACGCTGTCAATCACATGTTCCATAAGGTGGCTATCGAATTAACTCAAAATAATTTTACTTTGTCATTAGTTTTCAAAGATTCCATGTCATTTGGCTTTTATTTTCTCACAAGTACCCTCATATTTACCATATTCATTTTAACTTTTTCTGAGTGCGAGAGTGTGGAACTGAGGTTGGGGGCACTTCCACCGTTCAAGTCCTGGATTCTATTTGAAGCTCTGACTGAAGTAAGAAAGTTGGTAGAAGCTTTTGCCTTTGATGCTCTCACTGAGTAGAATGCTCATCCTGATGAGATTCGTACATCACTACAACAAGGCATATCCATCTTAGGTTTTCAGTATCTCCTTGGTGTTCTTTCTGGTGCTTGACACTTGGTCTATCCTTTGATACTGAAATTTGGTTATCTGTCTTTGTGTAGTTGGGCCTTATGTGGGTGTTCCACTAGAGCCGACCCTGTAACATTGCAAAAGTTGTATAATTACAGACAGGACGTGATGAGCATCCTGACAAGACGTAGGGTCGGGGACGTTTTTTGCATGGCCAGTCGTAGAACTACTACGACAAGCCCTAAACCCCTAACAGACAAGCCGGATCACAAACAGACAAGCCATAAAGACAAACAGACAAGCCAGGAGCATGTTCCTGACCCTTCCCAACAGGACTGATTGTTTTTGTGGGTTGGTATCTAGAGTCGGGATCCAGAATCGGGATCCATATCACACTATATAAACCCCCCCTCCCCTGTGATGTGCCATTCATTTCACACTTCAAAGATGACAGCAACACATCAAGAGCAACTGATAGATCACTTGACAGCAGAACCCAGCACCTGCCCAGCCAGTATCACCACCACCCCCACCACCCAGAAGGAGAAGGAAGCCACAGAATCCATGGGTCATGTCCTGGATACTGCAGAGAGAGGACAGAGATTGCTACAGAACACTCTTGGGCGAGTTAATCACTACTGACATATTAGGCTACAGAAACTTTACCATGATGGAACCAACATTTCTTTGTTTGATTGAAGAAAGAATCACCCCCATCTCAGGAAGTCAGTCACCAACTTCAGGAAGTCACTGGAAGTCGGATTGAAACTGGCAGTTACTTTGAGACACTTTATCCACTGGGGAAAGCTACACTTCACTGCAATACCACTGGAGGGTTGGAAGAACGACCATCTGCAAATTTGTCCCCCAGGTCTGCAAAGCCATTTTGAAAGAATTTCAAGATGAGTGCTTGATGTGTCTCACTGATCCTGAAGACTGGAAGAAAATTGAAGAAAGATTCAGAAACAGATGGAATTTCCCCCATGCAGTCAGTGCACAAGATGGAAAACACATTGCTGTAAAGAATCCCAAGAAGTCAGGCAGTGAATATTTCAACTATAAGGGCTACATCTCTGTGGTACTTTTGGCTTTAGTCGATGCAGATCACAAATTCCTGTGGGTCAATGTGGAGGCCAAAAGTAGTGAGAGACATTGTTTTAACATTTGTGGTACTGCATAACATGCTGAGAAGCCATCATTTTATTGAGAAGCCATTATTTTATTGATAATAATGAAAAAATACATTTTTACTGCATCCAAGAAAGAAAAAAATCCAGTCAGTCGAAGCTCTTGAGATTCTGAAAAGTGTCTATATGGAACAGGAGTATGTTTCAAAAATACAAAACCAAGAATGCAAATTTTTAAAAAAAATGGGATTTTATCCCAGAATTGATTTTGTAACACACATTTTGTACAGTATCTACTCTCATATTGTAATATTGTGAATGTTCTTTAACAGACTATTAAAGCTTGGAATTGTTAGGAAATACAATACATGTAAATGTAAACTCCTTTGAAAAAGAAATAAAAATATAAAAAAGAGAAGCCATCAGGGGGGAGCTGACAGACCACCCACTCCAGCCAATGACATACTAGCACCACAAGCAGACCAGGAGGAACAGGGAGATAATTGTAACTTCAGAAACCCATCAAGGGAGGCCAAACATCAACAAGACCTACTGAAAGACTACTTCAATCATGTGGGGGCGCTGGCTGGGCAGGAAGACAGAGTTTAAGAAGACTGAGGGGAGAAGACTGAAGGGGAGAACATGCTGTTATCTATCAGTCCTTTTCAGGACCACCCGAATAATCCATGAACTTTTATCTAACAAAGTATTGACCAACCAACCCCCCCCCCTAATTTTTCAGTAATTTAATGCATATTCAGTTTCACCAAAAATATTCCCTATCACAAACACAAATCATTACCAAACTCCATTCACAAAATTAGATGTCATCTCATACAGATTTAAACCCAGGGTCTTCAATTTACAAACTTCAGATCCCCCACCAAAATGAGCTGGGTTTATTGTGCAAAAAAAATAACCTGCCAAATTGTAAAACAATAATGATCCCATTTCAAAATGAATTCTGGCCACCAAATATCACAAACAGAACCAATTTTAATGATAAATTTTGTGCATAAACTAGAAAAAAATTTGAAATGAAATTTTTAAAAGATAATGTATTTTTATGTTTTGTTAGGTCTCGCCGTTTGTTTGTCTGTCAGTCCCTCCACAAATTGAAAACTACTGACTTGTATGGATGTTGGGTTTCATTTCAATTTTGGTTTGGTGTTGGAGGGACGTGGATTGGTGTCTGGATCTTTGTTATTCGTTATTTGGGGGGGGGGGGGGGGGGGGTGGACTTTTGTTTTATAATTTTTGGGGGGTTGGGGTGGCTTGTTTTGGAATTCTTAGGGAACAAATTTTGTATATTTTTTTTTTACTTTCTTCCTAAATATTTTTTAACTTTTTTCCAATTTTTTTTTATTTTTTATTATTTTTTTTTGTTTTGTGGTGGAACTTTATTAATATTTGTTCAACATTCACTCATTCATTCACACAATTTTTTGTGTACTGGGGGGAAGTGTAAGTTTTGGACGGTGTGCTTTTTTTGTTTTGGGGCAACCACAGCTGAATAATTGTTTTTGGAAGATTTGGGTGGCCTTTAAAAGGGCCAGTTTTGGTGCGACTTGTGTGGGCTAATCTGCTGATTTGGGCTGACTCTGCTGGCTGGACTGGCTGGGAGGTCTTGACTGTTCTTGATGAGTGGAAGATGGCACTGGTGACGGTGCTGGTTGAAGTTGAGAGGGTGAAAATGGCTGTGGTGTGTCGATCTGCTGGTACTGTAGTACACTTGGAATAGCTCCAAAGAGACTGGATGATCCAGAAGTGTTGTGTTGACTTTCCTCCTGTTGTGAAGCTGCAACTGAAGGTAGGTTGAAAATCATCTGTCTGGAAGTCCGAGGCTGTTGGTCATCCACAACTACATAAGAAGTTGACTGTGCTGACACTGATGAAGGCCTTGATGGTTGCTGTACTTTGGCAATCACTGTAGCAGGCTGTGTTGTGACTATCTGTGTAGGCTGCACAACTGGAATGGAGACTGCTTGAGTTTCCGGTATGGTGAGTATGTATTCACATCCTGCTGTGGCCTGTGTTGCTTCTGGAAGTTGAAATGTGATGACCTGTTGACTTGTGGTGACCTGTCTCTTGTGTTCTTCGGCCTTGTACTGTATTTCACTGAGAATCTTCACTGTCTCATTCCTGAAGGTCAAAAAGTCTCTATCCTCCAGGTGTTCAAGATAGTTGCAGAACATCTGTCTTAGACTTGGAGTGCGGTCCTGACATGCACCCAGAAATGTGAAAATCATCAACCTCATCTGCTGGAACTGATCTAAAACTGGATCTGCAGCAGTGGTGGTAGTCGCGACTGTAGGTTGTCATCACTTAGGACTGGTGCTCGAAGGCTGATGAGTAACATCTGATGCCATGCTGATTTCCATCTCAGATTCTGTGTCTCTGGATGTATCCGGAACTGAAGCTGAGGCTGCGACTGCGGAAGGTCTCTAGGGTGACTTGAATGTAGAAGACTTGGAAACTCCCTTCCTTCTGGTGTGACCTCGTAGAAAACTGAAACTGTCCTTCAGCCAGCTCTGTTGTTCTGTGCTCTTCTCCCCTGCTTGTCCTGACTTTGTCTGAGTGACCTTGCCATATCTGGTATGTTGAGTCTCGAACCACTTCTTCACTCTCTTGATAGACAAGTTTCTGGTAGCTGCTACCTGCTTCCAAAGTCATTCTTTCTTCTGCTTGTCTTTGAAACTGTCGTTGGTCTTGTCATAAAGTTCCTTGTGCTGTTTAATGAACTCCACGATGGCTTCTTTGTCTGAATCACTCAGGAAAATGGACTTCATCTGCCCCTTCTTCTGTCTGGATTAAGTTGTTTCTACATCAGTATCCATGTCTGTTTGCGCTCTCTTCTCTCCCCTTTCCTGGTTCTCTTCCCTCCTCTCTCTCTCCATCCTCTCTCTCCATCTCCTCCTGTTCCACCCTCTCTCTCCCATCCCTCTCCTCTCTCTCTCTCCTTCTTTTCTCTATATCCTCAGCTGTATCTCCTAACTCAAACTGTGGTAGAGTGTCAGTTGGTACTTCAATCTTTCTCCTTCTGCCCCTTGGCATGCCGATCAATCAATCAATTGTACAGCTTGTTTAAAAAAACAAAACATAAAAATAAAAGTGAAACCTCATTAAACAGATTTCACTCCCAGCCACTCCAGCCTAGCTCAAACTTAAGCTAATTTGCAAAAAAAAAAAAATGAAAAACTTAAAATAAAAGCTGCGCACCAGTTGTCTCTCGACAAGTCAAAGGCCAAATATATGCAGATTGTCTACCGACTTTTTATACCCACAGATTTGGAAACTGACAGGCGAGTCAAAAATATTGTCAGCCTGTTGGTTACAGTTCCGGGCTTGTCTGTTAGTGTTACAGGCCTGTCGGTTGTTGTTTACGGCTTGTCTGTTTCACTTAAAGGCCTGTCGGTTACAAATTTTCCCGACTCTAGGACACAGTCGGTTAAAGTTACCGACTGGCCTGGAAACTTTACAGGCCTGTCGGGAACAGTTACAGACAGGCCGGCTAAAGTTACCAACTGTACTGTAACATTTTCCACACAGTCTGTTTGTCATCACGTACAGTCAGGAAGTCCAAATTTGGGACAAGCCGGATACTTGGTACAGACAGGCCTGTTTGATTAACTGACAAGCCAGGAAGTGTAACCAACAGGCTGATAAGTTAACCGACAGGCCTGTTGCTAGGTGGATAAAATTAGGGTCGGTTACAAGGGTCAGCAACAGTCGTAGAAATATCAAACATGTTTGAAGTTTCACCAACTTTCCCGACAGGCCAAGAAACTGCAACCGACCCTAACCGACCATGTAGCATTGGTCCCGACTCTCCAAAAGTGCATAGTTACTGACAGGCCAGCCCCAGTGGAACACCCCCATTAGATTCTGCTTCCTAATTAGTTAAGTCGTCTTTACTCAATGATTACAATTTAATGCTGTACATGAAGAAAATGTTTTACTTACTGACTGATTAGTATAAGGTGGTAAAACTATGTTTCAGAGAGGAAAGCAACTCAAACCAGCCAGCAGGGTTATTTTCAAAACACATGCTAGAAATAAGTTTGTGAATTCTGATGGAATTTTCCAAGTGGCAGATGACCTTGACATACCAGATGGCCATGAGATTAGTAGACCAGGTATTTGTCAAACAAATTGTTGTGTAATATTTGATGTTGTCACTAATATATCGATGTTATGGTAATTAACTGCACCTGCTTTTAGGCAATGCACTTGTTACTAGCTTATTTAACCAGCAACTGGTACAACTATGTTGCAACTTCCTGCTGCATAAGTTTTTGAAAATTTATTTATGAATTCAAAAACCTGATAGATTTCTTGCTGTCAATGTATGTCTTTATTCAGATAAATACATAGCCTTGCTTAAGGCCAAAGCTTCTTTGTTAATCAAAATAAAATCTAGTTTACAATGAGCACTCTTACTTAATCAGTATATTCCTAGCATGTACCAAACTTTTATCCACATCTTGAAAATAATTTAGTTAGAAGTTTTAGCCATAAGCAAGGCTACCAAGAATACAAAATGAATTGCTTAAAATTATGGTAAGTTTAAACTGATACTGTTGTTTCTAACACTTAACTTCATAGTGCAATGTATTATCCAGGGTTGTATTAAATATATTAATGAATATCTTAACTAATGTTTCCATTTTCACAAACTACATTTAAAATGACGAAGGTTAACGAATGGTGCAATAGTATTTGATACTTAATATTGTTAATTAGTAGGATGTTACTGATGATAAATAAAACAATGGTGGGAGACTCTTGTATGAATATAATATTATGTCATATATCTGATTCTGCATGTTTAAAGCCTGTTCACACTTGCCTGTTTGTTGGTTAGTGTGCTTACCAGAATACTGGCTGTGGTAAAAACAAAAGAAAACTGTCCTTCACAATGTCTTAATTTTACACCTTTATATTGCCCACGTGTCGTTAAAAATGGAAACCTATACAATTAATTATCTCACAGTTTGACTTTTCGTTAAAGAGGTCCTCAGTGGCCTAGTGGTTAGCAAGTTTGGCATCTAATCATAGGCTGTCACCTCTGTGGGTTCGAGTCCCACAAGTGGCAATTCTGAGGACCTGTCCCAATATGACCCTGGCTGTTGAACGGGACGTAAAACCCCAACTTTGACCTTTGACTTTTCGTTAAGTAAAAAGGGAGTTTATTAACTTTGTAACACGTTTTTTGAAGCAGTGACAAGTAGATGAAATAACAGACTTTGTTCAGAAAAAAATACAACTAAAACTACATCTTCGTAGAAACTAGAGAACACTCATAGAGTGCATACCTCTGCCAATACAGCCCAGTGCTATGTTTGTCTCTATTTGGAATCAAAGTTAATTTTTCTCCTTGTGATTAAGTTGGAATCAAAATACCTATGTATCTAAAATTTGTATTTTCATCATTACAATTGTTTCAAAACTAAATTGTCTGTTTTTTGTGATATATATGGTGATTCTATATATAATATCAAAGACTTGATGTACAATTGATGGATATGATTTCATAATAATATGGAGGTATTACAGTGGTTAAATGGGTGTTTCCAATTTAGGTTCCAGGGCCTGTTTCACAAAGCCTCCTTTAGAAAGGATCTCCTTTAGTAAAGGAGAGTCATTTTTTCCTTTAGTAAGGCCACCTTTAATTTCAGTTTCACAAAGCCTCCTTTAACTCTCCTTACCAAAGGTCTTCCCCAAAACTTAAGGAGGGAGCAAATGTCCTTTTCAATTTATTAAATATTCTTTTAAGGACACTTCCTTTAATTTAAGGTATGTCCTTTCCTTCCTTGAAATTCAAGGGAGTTTTCAAGGTCTCCTTTAAGGAAGGAAGCTTTGTGAAACTGAATTTTTTAAAAGAGGGTGAAATTCAAGGAAATATTCTTAAATTTAAGGTGACCTTTATCTTAAGTAGGCTTCGTGAAACCACCCCCTGGGATTAGTTCCAGGCTTGGAAGAGTTTGATTGATGCTTTTTGTCACTCAGTGGTTTTCAGTACAGAATCTAAAACAATTTGTATTTACTACTTTCTCTATACCCCCTAGCTACCACTTGTGATATAATCTATTGGATACAATATTGAACTCAAATTAATCTACCACTAGATCTAAACAAGGTGGATTTAACAATAGGTAGAGAAATTCCAAGAAATACTTTTTTACACATGTAGGTACCAGTAGCCCTCTCACACAGAGACCAAAAGGAAGACCTTCCACCTTCAGGAACTATATCTCACCCACCTCTTTTGTCATTCATTTAAAGAAGGTGAGTTGGATGTTGATGTGGTTTAGGACTTAGTGTACAGGGTGGTGTTGGCCTTAGTACTACTGTTCCACTGTCACGACTATTAAACTCAGCATGTTACTATGACTGAACCTATCCAAAAAAAGGGTGGAAAGACTTACAGATTACATGATTTCTCCGGAGTGAAGAGATCAGTCATACAACCGAGATCATTTGGCAGTAAGACCAGACCTACTTCATAAAGCTCATCACTAAGCCTCAATCAATCTTTCTCAGAAATTGGACACCCATATGACTAGGCTTTTGTTCACACAAGATCATGTATGTCCATTTACAAAAAGATTGTAGAAGATAAGTGTAGCAGCCAAAAAAGTCATAACAAGTCTTTAGATTAATCATAGCACCATAAAGATTGTCCAAGAACCCCCCCCCCCCCCCCCCCCAAAAAAAAAAAAAAAAACCAAAAAAAAAACCTGATGAATGAGATTTCTCATGGGAAAATTAAGCTGATCGGGAATCAGACTAGGGACAGTGGAACAGGGGTATAACCTGTGTTATACAAGGATACTTTTACTTATAGAGGTTCTTTTCATTCCTTATTGATTAACTCCACTATTAAATTCACTAAAAGAAATACAACCTATGCTGTAAAAACTAACACCAAAATTGTTATTTAAATCTACTTGATTCATAGTTATAACATGATATACACATAAACCATGTTGGTCCATCTCCTTAAACATTTTTGGCTTTAAAAGAACTGCTTTTTCATCAATAAATGTCTGATACTTTCAAATTGTGTGTGTAAAATTCATGCAAAAGGTTTTCATAAGAGTAATTTGTAAATCCTGATACCTTAAAACAATATTTACTTTGATTTTCAATGTTGTGATTCGCATGACAGTACTGATTGCTAAAAATTATGTTACAACCAATCAGTAATTATTTTTTTCTTTCTGTATATCGTGATACATCATTTTCGTTTTCAACAGATCTATTTATATTTTGCAAGTTACACAAAATAATAAAATATGTAAATAAAATAATATATAATGTAAAAGACTAAGATAACAAAATTAACTGTGTATTCTTTCAATATCAGCTTAGACAGTTCAATTAACAACAATGCTTTTATCAACATATCATGTCACAGTAACTTGTTATTATTACTTTTCATGGTTATGGAAACTATTTTCAGGAAAAGCCCTCCCGCCATTACACACTGCAGGAATACAAAGATCTGAGACATCACCTCTTCATTCAAGAGAGGCAGATGACGTCATCGTATGTAGGGATGTATTGAATACACAAGCTTTCTCCCCACCCTTTGTTTCTGGGCCAAGATCAAGACCATATGTGATAGCCACCTCTATACCAGATGATGAAACCGGTACAATCATCGATGTCATGCGAAGACGACAAAACTATATACTTGAAAGAATTCATACTTTATGTAACTGTAGCAGTTATGGTCTTCCGGAAGACATGCCAGAGGTCACTACTCTGGATGCATGCACAAATAAGCCTACCAAAACCCCAAAGCGTATGCCAAGAAATAGTACATCAGTAGACCTTTTCCCGAAGTTCCATCGCTTGCTGTCGGTAACCCCAAGGTCACTTAGTTACACACAGAGTTGTGTCCATAAGGAAGCACTCCCTGATATTTCTGATCAAGGTATTTATCAGTATCAGCGACCAGATGTCATCAAAGTGAGACCATCAAAGCCTCTGACTTTAGTAAAACCAGAGTCAATTCTGTCTGTCTTAGCTGATGAGGCTTGTTTCTACAAGGTGCTAAAGAGTGCCCGAAATGGTCCAATACATATCAACTGAAAAGTTAATTTAAACACTACTAAATAATGTTTTACTCAATATAAAAAGTCTGAAGGTTTGTATTGCAAGGAAATTTATTTATATGGCTTCAATTCGTATTTTGTTTTAATCTACTCGTTTAGAATTGCAAATAAAATAATATAGAAACTTGTTTTTTGTTTGTGTGTTTGTTTGTTTCACAAACAAAACTATTTTCAATTTAAATGATTCGAATCTGTATTTGCAATAATATGTCACACAACTGTCGTCTGCAGTGGTATTAAATGTCTTATTTATTTAAAGATATAAGTTTTCTGTGTGTATGTGATCACTGATTTTCAAGATTGTCACATACACACTCACACATTGTGAGTTTAATTTTCCAAATTGTCTGACGCTTCTGCCAATCTAATTTTTCATTTTTTTTTCAATAAGCAGACACATTTCAGGCACATATATAGAATATGTACCATGATACAGATCCTTATACTGTATACCCTAGTTCACAAAGTTCTGTGTTGGCCAAAATGTTTACCTGTCAGGGCTCGTTTGTGACTTGGTGCAATTTGTGTGTGTTGTTAAGCTCGAGCTCTAGCGAGGCTTGCTCTTCTAGAGATAACATCCCTTAAATTTATAATCGGAGATGTACGTTTATCTTTTAAGGTTTTATTGCAGTACTGTATATAAAACTTATCATGGTTTGAAATATGTTTATCCACATTATTTGGCATATTTGGCATTATCTGGCATATTTGTAGATTAACTAGGATTATATTGATGAAATTGGATGTGAACTGATATTTCGATATCGACTGATATGGTAAGCAAAATTGGGGTTTGATAGCGATATCAAGATTGTAACTCAGAAATATAAAACAAATGTGCCTAAAATCACAAAAAAAAACAACTTTACAATGGAAACTACTCTGAAAGAGCTTTATACTGGTACAATTTATAGTTGCAACTGTTTATTGAAAGTATAAATGATCTTTCTCATCACAGGATGGAGTATAAGCATATAACCCCCACCACCCCCACCCCACCCCCCACCAAAAGTACCTTCACAGATGTGCAAGTGCACCGTAAATTGCACTTGAACAGTGTGTGGTTGCACATCTTCTAATGTGCTGGGCTCAGAAATGTGTCCGATAAGCTCATTTGAGTGTATTTTGGTGTATACTTAGGCTACATCTGTGGTCTCAGGCTTAGTGGATTCCACAAGGCAGATAAAACTTAGCATTAGTCCTGGACCTAAAGTTAAATCAACATGGGAGTAGGCTGAACATTTATAATTATTATCCAGTTATAACCTTTCCTGATTTTTTATGAATACCAAATGAAGTCAAAAGGAACCTGACTCAACTGCAAACCTTGAGATAGGCCCTTTGAGAATTTTGTTCGACAAACAATTTTCAGGATAAGTTATCGACACATGACCTTCCAAAGGCATTGTATTGCCCTGTACCTTGTTCAGAATTCTGCATAGATATCTTCAAACCTTGTTTCGGTTTCTATGGCATTGATTACCTTTACATGGGGAAACGGAACAGGGTTATTCAGGATAGACTTAGGTAATCCTGCTAAGTGTCTGGATGGGAGACTATTTGAGTGTTGGAACAGAGCAATAAGAGATGGGGTAATATATATATACCATAACTGATTTGAAGTATTGCTTTTATCACAATGTGCATGACATGTCACAATAGATAATGTACAATTCACTGACCATGGAGAAGTGGTTGACAAATTTCTAATAAACTGCTGTGAACGACATGTAAACCCATAAAACCACAAATTTGTTGCCACTGAATTCATCAGGTGGAGAGATTGCAAAGGTATAAAATAATGACTCTCAATTCTTTTCATTTGGGTTCAAAGGCAACACATCCAAGCATGTTGGAAACACTCTTTCCTGACAAAGTCAAAGTTGGGGTTTTACATCCCGTTCAACAGCCAGGGTCTTTTTTTGGGACATGCCCTCAGACCTCCACCAAGGGGTGTAATAACAAGTAAATGGGAAAATCAATTACACTTTTGTAATCAGACAGTGATGCAAATGTAATGGGATCTCGGTTGGATCAAAACCCATCTTCTGATTTATTTTCATGAAGTAGCATTTACGTAATCCTGCTAACAATCAAACAAACAAACAGCCAAGCGGACAGAAAAGAAATACAAAAAATAATACCTCCTTGACTGGGGGTAATCAGTACTATATGAGACCAAGAATCACTGCAAAACTTTGTTGTGAATTCATACAGTAGTTTCTTCATAACATTGCTAACATACATACAAACAACCCGCTACAATAACATAACGTCTTTGGCAGAGGTATATATATATTTGATTAAACAATAATTATTCGTAACATTACCGTTATAAATGTCACAGCCGGATTTTAATGCAATATTCATCGGCTAAGATCATAATTGGGACTGGTTCTCAGTGTCTATCTCATGTTTTCAATAGCTAGGTTCGAACCCAAGACCCCAAATATGAGAGCCAAATGGTGAAATGCTAAGCTTAACCTCTCCACGACTGAGGCCTCTGACCTGTGTTCATGCAAAGACAATACTAGGCCTTCTCAACGTGAAATTGATTTATTTATGTTATTCTGACTTATATGTGTCTTGTGCAACATTGACATATGGGGCAATAGACCAGGGGCCGATTTCACAAAGGGACTTAAGTCCAGATTTAGACTTAAATCTAAGACTTTGGTCTTAAATTTTGTCAAAAGAATGTTAAGTCTGTGGTCTTAGACTTAGCGGATTTCACAAAGCAGCTAAGTCCATGAAATTGCTAAGTCAGTGGACTTAACTTTAAGTCTTGGAGGTAGTGGGCTTAAATTTTATAAAGAGGACTTAAACATGGCCGCCAGCAACTTTTTCATAAATGACCAAATACAGTGTGAGGTCATATTCTACTGAGGACGAAAAAACACATATAAAATCCCAATACATTCATTTTTTTTGTATGATAAAGCTTACCCTATTGGTCAACATGCCTTACATAAATGCATTGATTTGCGAAAAGTACAAGATTTACATTAATAAGAGGTACCATACTTAGACTATATATATTGAGTAATATTTATAGTATTACTACCCGGCAGATCCAGATATTAACGGACCTATTTACCTTTCCTTTTCCCCGTGTAAACCAATCAAACATACCATAACATTATGCTTGTCCAAATTATACCAGATCAATACATATCTTCTATTGCATGTAGTGTATTTATGGATATTTGTGCTGTGGGTCCAATAATACCAGTGACTCATAAATAACAACGCGACACTTGCGGAAAACATTGGCTAGTTATAATTTATGTATTTATATATGAAGTGGGATATACAATTTAACACAAGTGTGTAACAATAGTTATATTTTATAAGATACTTATACATAAAGCAATAAACAGTCTATTTACAATTTCATAGTTATAACTATATATACAGACTTATCTTGCATAACAGGTGAGTACTGATTTAATTGAGGTTTGGTAGGCTCTTGGTATAATAAGGGAACTTTTTTCCATAGTTTCATTTTAAAAGTTGATCTAGAATGTTAGTTGCAGCTTGTACAATGTTTTTCCCAACAAAATAAAAAAGTAAGACCAGCATAGATAGATTCATTTTTGTTTTTCATAGGCGAACTTCTTGTTACAAAGAGTAGACTATGAAATTAATATTATATAATATTGACTTGAGCAACATCGTAATGCAGACAGTTTTTTACCTGATGATGTCTATTCTGCTCCAAATCTTGCCCGTTTCAGGAAAAAGCTAAAATTTTATCTCTTTGCTAAGGCTTTCCCACTTTAACATGTAAACTTCCCGTGGCCGATTTCACAAAGGGACTTAAGTCCTATACAATTTTCAATGTGGAGAACGTAAAATTAGAGTATTTTTAAAATGTGAATATACACCTTTAAAAGGCAGAGGTTTCTTACAATATTGGGAACTAACTAGAAATCTGAAGAAATTCTGCACTTTTATTTCATATTTTGTGTATTTATGGACTTTTATTGTGATGTCGTTAAAAGGAACGTCCATGTGTGTTTGGGGTGTACTGGGTGCATTGGCGGCCTCCCAATGTACACATTTTTGGTACCATCTGATCCCTAATCCACAAGTAGGTGATAGCTTGTGATTAGATGCCAAACCTGCTAACCCAACTAGGCCACTGAGAACTTGAAGTTTCTGGCCAGTGGCCAGTGGTTTATCATGCAGTATTGAGCCATTTGAGTACCTGTTTTTACATTAACTCAATAGTAATCAATGTATTTTAAATATCAACATTTAGAGAGCTCATACCTCGTCAAGAAACAACATCTCCAATATTGCTTATAAGGGAAATGATCAAAAATCCTTTAAAAATTATTGTATCCAGATGGTGATATGGATCACCACCAAAATCTAGTCAACGGTTACACGTTCCAATATCAGTATTTCCTGGAAATTTTGTCAAAATCTGCCTATAACTCTCTGAGTTATTTTGCAATGACATGAACAAAGGCACCCGACCAATTACCTAACGTTTTTGGTTATAAATTGAAAATAAAGCAGTATATAGTTTGTTGACATTTGAAGCTAGACATCGGTTATTATTATCAGAAGTGTTATTGTTATTATTATTTCACTGATTAATTTTCATGTTATTAAGGTGAATAACAAAAATGTAATTAAATAATTGTTAAAAATGTTTAATACCTTTTAAACAATTTTTATGCCTGTTATCAAGGATACATATGATGTAGCGGGGAAAAAATATAACGACTCTTTTTATATCAGTAACTCTTATCAATTTCTCAGTTCAAGATGTACAATCAACAAGATTCACCACAATCACCTCCCCCACCAAGTTATAGTACAGCCACATCCACACAACCAGGATATAACCCTGCCTATAAGCAACAACCTGGAGTCCAAACTGGTGCACCAGTGTATGGTCAACCAACTCCAGCACAGCAACAACCTCCCTATGCTACCGGAGTCCAACAGGGAGTCCCCGGCGCTGGATATGGGAATGTAAACACTCTTCAAGCAGGAACTTATGTGATGGGGAATACAGTGGCTATGGGCACGTCTCCACTTTTGACAGCAAGGGATCCTATCAATGTGACCTGCCAATTCTGTCATACACCAGTGATTACCAGGGTGGAGTTTGTGAATGGACAGACAGTCACATGTTGTGCTCTGATTATATGTTTGATGGGGTAAGGTCATTTGACTAAGCAGGTCTTATGAATTGAACTATTCAAATATTATATAATTTTAATTTTTTCAATATAAGTGAATGTGTGGCCCAAATCACTGCCAGTTTTTTTTTTACCCCACAAGGACTGTTGGGATATTGTTGGGATATTGTCTATATGGTGTTCAGATGTGTGGGCGGGTGTTTGGGTAGGCTGGCATTTGGTGGGAAAAATTTGTCTGGGCTGTGTCTCAGAACCTGTAAGGTGTAGGAAGTTGATAGTTGGTAGGGACATTAGTTGGGAGGTGTAGGTGTGCAATGTCATGGTCATGTCATGTCATGTCATGCTTTAACGTTTGACCATGCTGTAGTGTCCTGGAGTGTGAACATCTTGTCCGGGCAATATCTCAGAGACTGTGTAGGATGTTGATACTAAAATATTGTCCGGGCTGTATCTTGGAAACCATATGGTGTAGAAAGTTGATACATGAAAGGGACATTGGTTGAAGGTGTAGGTGTGCATCACCATTGTCTAACCTTGGTTTGACCTTGCTGTAGTGACCTTCAGTTTCAAAATCTTGTCAAGACTATATCCCAGAAACCGTAATTTGTTGGAAATTGATACTTGGCAGAGACATTGGTTAGGGGATGTCGGTGTGCCATATCTTGGTGTTACCACAACTTGACCTTTGATCTTGCCGTAGTAACCTTGAGTCTTAAAAATCTCAGAAGCTGTAAGGCATAGGAAGTTGATACTTGGTAGTGACATTGGTTGGGGGTGTAAGTATGCAACATCATGTTGTAACCCTGATTTGACCTTTGCCTTGCTGCAGTGACTTTGACCTTTAATATTTTGTCTGGGATATATCTCAGAAACTGTAAGGTATAGGATGTTCATACTTGGTAGGGACATTGGTTGGGAGGATATAGATGTGCAACGTCATAGTGTGACCTAGATCTGACCTTTAACCTTGATGTCGGAAGTTGACACTTAGAATCATAAGCTGTAGGAGGTTGACACTTGGTAGGGACATTGGTTAGGGGGTGTAGGTGTGCAACATCATGGTGTGACCTTGATTTAACCTTTGATCTTGCTGTAGTGACCTTTTAAATCTTGTCTGGGCTGTATTTTAGAAACAATAAGGTGTAGAAAGTTGGAGATGTTAAATCAAGATGTAACCTTTAACCGTGGCTCTGCCAAAGTGTGCTATTTCCATTAATAGCTATACTTCCATTAATATAATTTGCAGTTTCATAATTTGTAGTTTACTGATTAATACTACAATCTTACTATGAAATTTTCGTGTTTTAATACTGTATCTTTAACAACATTTTCTCTCTCTTAAAATTATTTTCTCCACAGTATTTGGACCTTTACATAACTGACCCTGAAAGTCTTCTGATCTTTGTACTGTTGTCTGGTCTACAATCATACATTTTCACTTTTAGTGCAGGTTTGTTAAAAATACATATTTACGAGGTTGCTCTGCCAAAATTTTATATTTGATGTAGTCAATTCTGTACATAGATGAAGCAGATTATGTTTTACATCGTTTGTTTTGTAGGTTGTCCTGTGGGTGTTGCCTAATTCCTTGTTGTATGCAGTCTTACAAGGATGCTGATCACTATTGTCCTCAGTGCAACATGAAACTGGGAACATGTCAACCAAATGTAGGACTCAGGATGAATCATTACTAAAAGGACTGGCAATAAAACATCAGCATAGGGCCAATATTTACAAACACTTGTATTCTTAGGATATTCTATATTAAATGGGATTTTTCTGATAAAAAATAACGATTTCCAAGAATGATAAATGTTTGAAAATTGCTATAAAAGAATATTTTCTTTTTGGTTTTCACGCACTAAGGTCTATATGTTTGTCAACAAAATTAAGTGTACCTACCCGCAATTTTCAACACAGCTACTGTACTGAATTTATTAGTTTTAAATTTCTATAAATTATCAGGAATTTAACAAAAAACACTCATTCCTAGAATTTGTTTCTTATTCTAAGAATTTTTTGTCAAAAAAGAGTGGATTATTTCTTAGCTAAATCTGAAAATAAGAGTATTCTAATAATAAGAGTGATTATGATAATGGATCCAGATGTTGTTTATGGCCTTTTGAATGAACTGCATTTCCAATATTCTAATAGTACAATGTATTAGGAACTGCTGATACAGAAATTTGCAACATGTATTTGTAAATAAACCATGAACTTGTGTACCTTTAACAAAAAAAATTTATTCTAGTGACTGATCTTAACTTTTGCATCACTTTTGTCATGGCTGGACACAACAGGCCAAAATAATGAACAAACATACAGTCTTATGGACATTAAAATGATATATCATGGAGCAATTTTGTTGGTGGTACAATTAGCCACAACCTGACATTAGTCATTCTGATAATAATCTTTTTATAATCATATTTATTTATATATAGTTAAAATATACAAGGCTTTTCTACCATTCCTTGCCATTTGCAAGAAAAATCAGTTATTGTGCATTATCCTGCTGTGGCAAATTTCACTAAAGGTGTCCGACTTGGCTCAGTCACAGTACAAGCATTTGTCTCCAATGGTTTTTGCAGAAGGGGGCTCAACTGAGACCAAGTGTATCAAATAGCAGCGGTTTCTGTCTCATTTCAAATTTTCTAATGATGTCATAAATCCTTTTATGACACTTTTTTTGTCTCGGGTAAAAGGTTATTTGGCAGTAGAAAACCTTGTAACCACATAAAAATACCCAAAGGCTTTATTTCAGGTTTTTTTAATGTATTTGTACCTTATACTCACTCATTTCAAAATTTGAAGTGGAGAAATAATTATAAGTACCCATATGTGGGCTTGTGTTTCCAAAATGTAAGCCCACTACCTACCTGTCTCAGCATTTGACCCAGTGGGCTCAGCCAAAACTGAAAATAAGACCATTGGAGAAATCCATAAAGACTGAGCACATGGGCTCAACTAAAATATAAAAAAAATGAGACAAAAGTCTTAACTTTAAGCCTGAGACCAGGCTATCATCTTTCGTAAAATTGATCCCAGAAGCCCATCAGCTGAGGCACTGTGGTAACAAACCAGTCCTGATCAATGAAATCTGCGACTGACGTTCTTGAACCAGCCTCCATAAACACATGTTTGATATTTCACGGACCCTCCCCAATTCTTCATCCTGACGTGGTTCTGGCCACTTGGTAACCGACTTGTCTTGTCTATGTCCTGTTGTAGTCACTTCCAGACTGCCCTGTACTGGTATGGTCCTGTTGGGAAACACTTGCCGGTCTGTCATATTTAAGTACCCCCAGGCTTACCCAGGACAAGACATAAGAGGAAACTGATAAGGAGGTTACACCAACAGACAAGCCGGAAAGTGTATAAGACAGGTTTGTTTCATTTCACCAACTCACAGCTTGTTGGTTATTTGATCTATGTCCAGATGGCAGGTCCCATGTTCAGATGTCTCCTTTTTTGTCTGCAAATTAGAGCAAAATTCTAAATATTTAACTTAATATAAACAACAGGCCCCTACGCTTCTGTTTAAAGTCTCTCCAAAGTGTAGCTGGTATCTTTGCATTGATAAATGATGGGTAACAGCATCAACTAGGGGCTTATTTTATGTTTCTTGGTTTCCGAACTGCAATTCCGACTTCAAAAATTAATCAGTCTAGATGGGGTGGATCAGGACACTGCTCCAGTCGCTACGGTTTGTTGTGGTGTGATATGGCTTGTTAGTTAGGGGTTTATGGCTTGTCCTGTTAGTTTTCAGTTTAGTCCTGGAGAAAAGCACCCTGATCCCAAATCAGATTGGGAGGTTGATCCAGTCATGCCAAGATGCACTTTGTCTTGTCGGGGAGGTAAAAGCAACCCATATTTTTCATGTGATTCCATTTAGATTTTTTGCTACCTGATCCCCAACTCTGCAACCCACCCTGAAGTCACCCGGAGTCGGTTGTAGGGTCGGCTCCAGTGGAATATGCCCAATAATGTGACAGAAATGCATACTAAAGAAACAGATAATATTGCTCACATGGACTGTGTTTTAAGTGAGAGCTCTTGCAAGACTTGGGTTTCTACAGATCACATTTTTGTTTTTGGTATGTTTGTTTGTTTGTTTTTTTGTGTGTGTTTTTTTGTCTCGGACCATCATGAATTGAGGTGTAGTGTGATGAGTAGCTGTCTCATCACTGAAGTTAAGCAGCAATGGGCTACGTTAGTACTTGGATGGATGACCGTCTGAGTTCTAGGCCAGGTGTAGTCTATATCTGACTTGGAATCGGTTCTTGTTGCCAGACATTCGTACATTCTAGTGCACTACCCCTGTCTTTAATAGCATTGTAGCATATGCATGTAGACCAAAACACATTTTTGCCTTGTTTATCTTGCAAAACTGATATGAAAATTTATATCCCATAAGTGACAACTGCTGTGGACCTGTCCGCAGTATGAATCTGTTGATGGCTGAGAACAGGTTTATCTGGTACTGGCTTACACCGTGCAATTGTGTCATATGACCTTGACATATGAAATTCTGACCTTCCGATTGGAGTTCTTTGATATGAATGCTGACCTCTTTCTTTTATATGACCTTGGAATACTTTGCTGGGGTTCAGTTTCTATGATTCTTGAGTCTAGATGTTCTTCTGACCTTGTGCTGACCTTAGCCATAAATTATTTACTTGAATTAACTTCTTCTGGATCTCAGGCATAGACAGTGTGCAACGTTTGTAAATAGATGTCTATCTAAATAGATATACATATAACATATGTACATATTTTAACAGTATTGCAAATATCATAGTTACAGAAGAGTATAAGAGCCATTGAAAAAAAATTTAATTGCGACTTAGTATCTCATCATGTTGAGTTACTATCTCAACACGCTGACTTAATATCTCAACATGTTGACTTAGGATCTCAACATGTTGAGTCATTTTCTCAACATGTCGACTTAGTATCTCAACATGTTGACTTAATATCTCAACATGTTGACTTAATACCTCAGCATGTTGACTTATTATCTTAACATATGGACTTAATATCCCAACATGTCGACTTAGGATCTCAACATGTTGAGTTACTATTTTTTTGGAATTGTTGACTTAGTATCTCAACATGTTGAGTTAATATCCCAACATGTTGACTTACTATCTCAACATGTTTACTTATCATCTTAACATGTTGAGTTACTATATTTTTTGAATTGTTGACTTAGTATCTCAATATGTTGAGTAGATATCTCAACATGTTGAGTTTATATCTCAACATGTTGACTCAATATCTCAACATGTTGTCTTAGTATCTCAACATGTTGAGTTAATATTTATCTCAACATATCAAGTTTATAGAGGGGTACCATCATAATGTGACCTTGATTTGACCTTACCGTTGTGACACTGACCTTTAAATTCTTAGATCTTGGAATCTGTAAGGCGTAGAATGTTGATATTTGGTACAGACATAGTTTGGGGGGTAGATATGGAGCATAATACTGTGACCTGGATTTGACATATGTCCTTGTCATAGAGATTTTCACCTACAAAATATTTCCTGGGCCATATCTTGGGAATGATAAAGAATGGGATGGTGGTATTTGGTAGGAATATTGGTTAGGTGGTGTAGGTGTGCAATGTCATGGTGTCACATGGGATTAACATTTAACCTTGTCATAGTAATGTTGACCTTTAACAACTTGATACTGTACAACACACTGGTTGCGGGACAGGTGCAATTGCAGTGCATACTCCAGCACTGTGAGCATAAACTCCTAACAGGTATAGTACATGTTTTGGGGATCGTTGATTACTTAATTAATTTCTAATCCGTATTGTGGAGTGAATTGCCTTTTAGTCCAACTGGGGGTGGTAGTGGGCTCTCAGTTAAGTACTCATTTGTGAATCACTATAGTATCAGCCTTAGTACAAATCTCAACATGTTGAGATGCCAAGTGAACATGTTGAGATATTAACTCAACATGTTGAGAAAATATTGCAACATGTTGAGATAGTAAGTCAACATGTTGACATAACAAGTCAGCATGTTGAGATGCTAAGTGAACATGTTGAGATACTAAGTCAACATGTTGAGATAGTAAGTTAACATGTTGAGATACTGAGTCAATATGTTGAGATACTACGTCAATATGTTGACATAATAAGTCAACATGTTGAGATAATAAATAGACAATTCAAAAAAAAAATTCTGTGGCACTAATGTTCTTCCGTACACAGTAGTCATATTTATCATTTATATTTATGTATCTAGATTGTAATAATAATAATAATAATAATAATCCCTCTTGGGGAGGGGGGTATTGAGGAGTGTTAATCTGTTGAATTGGACGTAAAACTCCTATGCTGACTTTGAACACTTGTATTAGAATCATCATAAAACTGTATAATCCATATTGAATGAGAGAAAACATACACTCCTATCTATTTCCTATGGTTTTGAATTATCAATGACCGAAACATGCATTTCTGTCTATTAACATACATTATAGAATTGTCAATACCTATCTGTTATGGCTGAAACATTGATCGCCTTGTCCACTTAACCTCAATAAGTTATTGACTAAACCTAAACCTTGTGTAAGACTAATAATTTTTACTACAAAGCTTCTTCAAACATGTACACAAAAGATTTATTCATGAATCACTTCATCATTGTAGGATATAAAAGTACACCTGACTCCTCTCTATGTAAAATCTGGTATATGTTAGGTTTAATTATCCAAAGTAAAAGTTTACCATGCATATTGGAAGTATTTCCTACTGACAAAGAAAAAACGCGCCTTATGCAAGGCTCAGTTAATTCTGTTAATCTTTCTGTATATTGTCAATTACTGAAGAGGTCACTTTACATAATTTTGTGTTTGCCAACCTCATTCTTCTGACTCAGAAAGGAGACCTTTAAATCAGAGGCGAATTTAATGAAAGGTCTCAGATTAAGTCCAGTCTCAGGCTGGGCCATTGGCTCAAATCTGAGCCTTTTGGCTCAGCTATGTCTTCGTCTCAAATGGTGTTCACAGAAGGGGTCTCAGTTGAGACCAAGCTTATCAAATAACAACAGTGGTTTTCTGTGACCCATTTTGTAGTCAAAATATTCTACTAATGACATATATGTTCCTTCTATGAAATATATTATCTCTGGTCAAATGCTATTTTGCAGTGGGAAACCTTGTAAACATGTAAAAGCGCACAATGACTACTTTTGGAGGTTGTTTCATATACTTGTATCTTATTTTCAGCCATTTAAAATTTTGAAGTGGAAAATAAATTGTGGCAGCCATACTTGAGTCTCTTTTTAGAAAACTTAAGCCCACTACCTACCAGTCTCAGCAGTTGAACCAGTGGCTCAGCCAAAGCTGAGACTGGGACCTTTTGTGGAATCCATAAAGGTTGAGCCCATGGGCTCAAGAAAATGTTCCAATAATTTGAGACAAAAGCCTGCAGTTTGAGCTTGAGACCAGGCTGAGACCTTTTGTGAAATTCACCCCCGTGTAGAAAACAGTGAATAACAAGCCAGCCAGAATATCCATCCTGCCCCCTCCCCCTCCTTAGTATATCAAGTATATAAAGCTCTCAGGAGGTTTTGTAAACATTTTTCAAAAACTGGTGGCAAATGCTAAACATTTCTCAAGCTGTACAAGGCAGTCCTACACAAATATGAGTGCTAAAGACAGTGCCCTACCAGAAAAGGAAAGTTTTTTTCAAACCTGTTCAAAGTGGATCTTACCTCAAAGCAAATGTAGCAATGCCTGTTATGTTGTAGCTTACGACGTGCATAAGGAAATGTGTGAACTGGATATTTGTACTGATTTGGCACAACTTTACAGAAGAGTTAATTGGATCATGACGTTCTTCTTACCATTACATATTCCAAGACTTGTGCAAATTGATCTATATTTGGCAGCCTCTGTATTTTCAGTTGAAGTATGCATTGTCAATATTTGTATTATGCGGATACTGAGTCGTTAGTAAATAGCTTTACATATGAATATAGCTAATAGTTTCATATGTTTACAGCTCCAGACAAACTTTACCTTGTTGCCACATTTATCTTATATTTTATGTGTGTGGGCTATATGTGGGTAACTTTTACTTTACCAGTTATGCTATAAGCAATATCATAGAGATAGCATAGATATCTGATACGAGGATCATTGTTATACAAGGTTTGGGAAATTATTTGGGTAAGTATATTTATAAATTTTATTTTACCTTCAATACTTATTTTAGTGTGGAAAATTACCACTACTCCATTATTGAGCCTAAATTTGTGTAATAACGACAAATAAACTTTTTTTTCAATTGGAAATTACGGGATATTAACACCTAACAACATATTGGTACGATAACCTTAATATCGATTGAAAATAATGTATTATATATCATACAATATATGTTACATCCTCTGATACAAGCTATGACAAATCCACAATGGAAATGTTTTCATAATAAAAAAACTATATATCTAATTTATGTATGAGGAAATTTCCCGTAACTTCTTTCACTAACTTTTTTTGGTAAATTCTTCTTTTTTATTGGAATTAACAAGTGGATGCAATCACAATATTTTCTCACATCTCCTTTGTATCAACTATGTAGATGAACCTAATTATTTCAGCATGGCCTCTGGTTGGGATTCAAGCCAAAGAAAAACCAAGTTGGGAAATAATAATTTTATTAACCAGAAAACAATAACTACTCTAAATTTTATATACATTTGTAAGATTTTCTACATTCATTTATTACTACAACAATTAATTATTTCAGAAATCTGCAAGGATTAAATCATGTCAACTCAGCTTCCTCCTCCACCACCTAACTACACAGAGCCCACAACCACCCAACCAGGGAGCAATCCTATGTATGGCACCAACCCAGTTCAGACACAACAGCCACCTCCGTATAGTGGTGGGGTACAAACTGGTGTCCCTGGGGCGGGCTATGGAACTTCAACAACCCTTCAGTCAGGGACATATGTGATGGGTAACACAGTATCTACTGGAATGTCACCACTGGCAGTTGCAAGAGACCCCACCAATGTGACTTGCCAGTATTGTAACAAGACTGTGGTGACAAGGGTGGATTATGTCAATGGCCAGACTGTGACCTTTTGTGCTCTGATCATTTGTTTAATGGGGTAAGATTTGTTATGTTGTTTCAAGTTAAGGCGATGTTTCAGGTGGGGGTAATCTGGAGATTTTCGAATTCTACTAGTAGAAAATCTCGTTGGAGTTTCTACCAAGTTTAGTTCAGTTTTAGTTTCTACCAAGCTAAACTTGGCAGCTGAGCAACTTACTAAGGAAAGTACGCAATGCAGTGTATCCATAATGCTCAATTATTTGACCATAGGATCACATTAATAATATTTACAATTTTAATGTTTAAAGTATCTGCACATTATTATGTTTACATAAAATTGACTTCTGCACCAGATATACTTGTATTACTCTTTGACCATGTTTATGAGGGGCCACGGTGATGCAGTAGTAACGGACTAGCCTCCCACCTCTGAAATCATAGTTTGAACCCCAGCCTGTCCTCATGCAGGAAAGCTGTTGGTTGCTTAGTGTTGGTCGGCAGTCTACAGTACAGAAACCTGACTATTTGTATGTACTAGTTTCCCTGGCCCTTGCAACTCTCCGTCACGCTCTAATAAATAAGTAAAATAAATAAATTGTAAGTAAAATAAATAAGTAAATAAATGTATAAATTGACCATGTGTATCTTTTGTTGAATTTGAAAAAAAAAATTCAACCAAATGTGATTTTTGGTAGGTTGGTAAAAGTTTCAATCTGGTAGAATTTAAAATTTTACTTATAGTAACTCAAATTTCTTTCTATCAGTAGAATTTTAAATTCTAAGAAATTGGACATTCTGCCATGACATATGTGTTATACTGTCACACTTTATCATATATATTACTATTGATTACTTAAAGATAATTATAGGGGCCACGGTGGCAGAGTGGTAACACTCTCGCCTTCCACCTCTGAGGCCAGGGTTCGATTCCCGGCACGGCCTCAAGTGGGAAAGCTGGTAGTTGCTTGCCGTTGGTCGGCAGTTTGCAGTACAGAACCCTAACGAACTGTATGTACTGGTTTCCTCGGCCCTTCCAACTATCCATCATGATATGACCTTACAGTGTTGAAAGCGATGTAAAACCCCAAATAAATAAATAAAGATAATTATAACTTTATCTTAAATAGCAGTGACGAACAGATTAACAAACTCACCTACCACCTCATCTTGATTCATTTAGTCTAAAGTGGGGAAGCTGCTTTTAAATTTCTGATGGCTATTGCTCCAACTAACTCACGTGATATGGCGTATACAATGTGTTAGAATTAAATTCTAGACCAGGCTCCAGTCTACTTTTATAAAAAGGGACGTGTATCCCCTAGGATGACCTTCACCTAGCTTGTCCAAAATGTAGTCGTGAATAAAGCAGAGAAATATTTTGAAAATATGTCATATTATTTAGATCTATCTTTTTTATAATGAATAATCGGACTTATAGCACTATCTATTGATAATAAGGCAAAATAATCTTTGATTTATGAATTTATTTAAATTGGAAAACATATTTTCTGAGCGATAATGGAGGCATTGAACCTTTTAAACAGGTACACTCTTTTCTATTTCGGACAGATTTTATTAAATTGCCATCTGATAACATTATGCAAACAACGAAAGACATAACATCAAAATGTGCATTATATTAAGTCATAGTAAAACTATTTTATTGTCATTCCTTTCTAACATTACATGGCTTTAGCGCTGAATCTGATTGGCCAATAGAGGAAAAAAAATTATTGGTAAAAGCTGCATAACGTGTTTATTTCAATTGTCGCTCGTTATGACTGCCCCCCAAAATAACCCCCTGCAAAGTAAAATGGTTTATTGCCGTTTAAATGGCTAAGGGCATTTGCATTTTTTTTTCATGCTGGAATAAAAAATGAGTGAGAGCGAGTTTGGCTTTGTACATCGAGTGCGTTAGCACATCCAAAAGACAGGCCAAATGACTCGGACTTCTTCTGCGGAACATGAAATTTATCCTTGTCAAGTTATCTCTACTACTGGTGGGTGCAATTAGAATTTCAAAATGCTGCATAAACAAAGAGGGGTCCAACACTGTAAATACAGGTTGTATCCCCATTGGTATGTTTATGCAAGCCTAATAGCACAATCAAGGAAAGTACACCTATAATTATTATTATTACTATAATTATTGCACACTAATTTTTGCAAAAATAGAATCTGCGGACTTTTCCACCATTGCAGTTTGTTTACTTAAATCTCCGAGAAAATATTCCAAGCAGTTTGTCTTCTCATCTCAGAATAAGCTATGTGCGCATGCCTAAGATTTATCATTGTTGCACTTGGCATACCAAGCCATACTTGCTCCATTCTGGTCGGCTTTGTGATCCTGGGGCCGATTTCACTAAAGGACCTAAACTAAGTCATGTTATTGGCTAAGTCAGGGACTTAAATCTAAGACTTTGGTATTAGCTAAGTCTGTGACTTAAAATGGATTTCACAAAGGTGACTTAGCTAGACTTGGTCCAAGCTTATCAAATAACCACAGTGGTTTTCTGTGTCATGTGACCTTTTATATCTATTCAAAATATGATATTGGTGCCATATAACCTTCATTTAATATATTTTATCTTAGGAAAAGTGCTGTTTTGAAATGAAAAAGCTTGTTGTCACATATAAACTTCCCAAAGACTACTTTAGTGAGGTGTTCTGTGTAATTATACTTTAGTTACTGCCATTTCAAATTTTGAAGTGGAGAAAAGTTTATGGCGGCCATATTTAAGTCCTCTTTAAAAATTTAAGCCCACTACCTCCCAGACTTGAAGTTAAGTCCACTGACTTAGCAATTTCATGAACTTAGCTGCTTTGTGAAATCCGCTAAGTCTAAGACCACAGACTTAACATTGTTTTGACAAAATTTAAGACCAAAGTCTTAAATTTAAGTCTAAATCTGGACTTAAGTCCCTTTGTGAAATCGGCCCCTGATATCACTATTTATTGCAAAATCTTTTACAATCCCTCACTCCTTATTGGTTATTTCTAAATTATCCCAAACTGAATTAATCAATAGTTAAACCAGCATGAACAAAAGTACAGATTGAAATTGTTCCATGATTTCTTTTCAGCTGGACCTTTATAAAACCTAATAAATAACCTGGCTAAATAATCTGAAGGCATATTATAGCTCAGCTGATATCTGTTATAATCCAGTTATAGCATCCAATTATTGTACATGTGTACTGATTCCAAATGACATTTTGCAGTAATTGTTTCTGTATTTCATTTCACAGGGCATGGTGTGGATGCTGCCTGATTCCATGTTGTATGAACCAATGCAAAGATGCAGACCACTATTGTCCTGAGTGCAACATGAAGCTTGGCACTGCTATGGCAGGTTCTAACAACAGAGCTCACCATTATTGATGGTGTGGTACCTGGCAGATCCATGAGACTCAGTACAAAGAAAAAAAGTACTTTCCTATCTTATTAGATAAATTAGAGAGATTATCTGCCTTAATTCTATCAACTTAAAAAAAGTACTTTCCTATCTTATTAGATAAATTAGAGAGATTATCTGCCTTAATTCTATCAACTTAGAAATAATTTTGTACTTTGGGTTGAACCCCTTTACATTATTTTTCAGGAGGGGGGGGGGGTGTCGAACCCCCTGAACCCCCCCCCCCCCCCCCCCCCGCTAGTGTAATGGGTGCAGAAACATTAACTACAAGAGTTCTGTGATATTTTCTGCTTAAATAAATATGCATATTATATTTCTTTCAGTATTACAGTTTAAAATGGCGTAAAATAAAAGGTGTTTCAATGTCATCTGCAGTTTTATTTTACATGTGGTAAACAACATGCCACAACCCACACAGATAATTGGTCACCCAATCAACACAATTTGCAATACACCTCAAAACGAGATACTTCAGGGGAAAAGTCTTTCTGTGTAGGAGAAATCACGAGAAAGTGTGGATTCGTGAATCAGAAGATACGAGGCTGAAGGCTGAGTAATTTTCTGATTCACGAATTCACACTTTTGAGTGGTCTCTCTGGCTTAAACCACAAAAAGGGACCATGTAAAAACCAATGTTACATATATGTGGCCTAAATCTCTAATTATATTGAATGTGGTGACCTGAACATAGAAAAAAAGTGTTGATTCTGAAAATGTTCACTTTATTTAATTGAATCTTTTGTATTCTGCTGGTGCATTTGTCCTTAGCATTTATGGTGTCAAACTTGCAGCTTTGCAACTATGTTCAGTGAGAATATATGACAAAGCCTGTTCCTGTTTCTTATTCAAAATAAATATAAAATATCAGTGATTATAGGTTGAAACGATTTTGAAAACATACATAACAGAAATGGACTGTGCACAGTGATGTGAAAAGGTAAGGTATTTCACTTTTGCCTATTTTTCATTGCATTTTACTGTGTTTTTGGTACATTTTATTAAATTTTAAATTATGTGTCAAAATGTAAATATAAATGTTAACATACAAATTATTGACTGCACTATCAAATGACAAAACATAATTCTAATTTCTCAGAAAATACACCAACATTAAATATTTTTCCCAAAATTGATTTGGCATCAAATAAAGTTTTATTGTCTTGCGTAAAATTGTTTCAGTCTTGCTGGACTGGATAACAAAGCCTGAGCTTAGTGCTTTCAAGAAAATGGATTCCATTCACTGCTTCATTTTGGATGGAGGATTTTCCCGCTGAGGATTTGCAACATATCTCAATTCAGGTACAGCAATGTGAAAATGATTTTAAAGGAATGTGCATCACATGCTGTTTATTCACAAAATGTTTTGTATTGTTGGATAAAGAATTTTATTTATTTATTTATTTGGGGTTTTACATCACTTTCAACACTGTACAGGTCATATCACGATGGGTAGTTGGAAGGGCCGAGGAAACCAGTACATACAGTTCATTAGGGTTCTGTACTGTAAACTGGCGACCAACGGCAAGCAACTACCAGCTTTCCCACTTGAGGCCGTGCCGGGAATCGAACCCCAGCCTCAGAGGTGGGAGGCGAGAGTGTTACCACTCTGCCACCATGGCCCCTTGTTGGATAAAGAAAAATAGTGCTTCAGTCATATAGGATACCTCAAGAAGTTTGTTCACCAATGAAGCTTTGTGATGCTCCATCTTACATTTGGATATTTTTCTCACAGGATAGCTGTACAACTTAATCACTTGCAGTACAAATACACTCAGAGATTGTAAAATTACTCATAAATGTTAAAAGCAATTTTTGTTCCAAATATTAGGATTATTTAAAGTCAGTGTCAAGTTTGAAACATTTTTTTGTGAAATGAATATGATTTTCATATATTTTGTACAACTGTGGTTTATGTGTGTCATATTGCATTTATCAATAAACAAGATTCCAGATGATTCAATGCAAAGACATCTGTTTCACCTAAATCATATTTATGCTATGTTATATCTTGACAGAACTCGCTGTATATGTTATAGCCACTTCCCTGTAGTACTTTCGTAGACCCAGGTTTTAATGTCCTATTTAACACCCAAAAATATTTTGGTTCTGATGTGTTTGTGCTTTGATTAATAAGTACAGATTCTGTTGGAGGAACAATTTTGAAAATTCAAAAAACAAAAAAAAGTTAGGCTAAATAACGTGAAGGCATATTATAGCTCAGCTGATATCTGTTATAATTTGAAGTGAAATTCTGCAAATGTGTTAATAATAGTAGGATTTATATAGATCAAAATTGATACAAATCCTCTAATGCGCTAGTCCACGAAGGGAGAGTCCAAGAAGGGAGAGTCCAGGGACAGAAGTTTTCCAAAGAAAACCTGGTCCAAAGGTATAGTTATCCTACTTTTTGCATAGATTTTCATTGTCAGAATCTGTAGACTGAATCCCAGCACTTGATAAGTTCTCAAAACCTGAAGTATAAACAGTCACTATTGGCTGGTTTTCATAATTTGCATCACTTCCAGTGGGCTCTTCCACATCACTGTCACCTGAAGGGTATCTGACATGTTGCATTTTGAACTTGTTGTAAATTGTGTTCAGAACTTGTAAGAACTTTGAAGTGGAGGTTTGCTCTTTGTATCCTCCGGAATTGGCAATTTTACAAGCCTTCTTCAGTTGAGAAATGGTGCGTCCCACTTTTTCATAAAATTGATCATTTCTGTCTTTCTGTTCTTCAAAAATAAACAATGCTTCAATGAACATTATCTCTGCCTCTGTGTAGCATACTTGCATCTCGTTCCTCTCAGATAAATCCTCCATGCCTGAGTACCTTTTATATTGACAGAAGCAAAAAGGGTGTTTTATTGGATAATAATTAATTGTAATCTTTCTACATGTTCACTGTTACATATATATATCCAAATTTAGCTTTGGGGCAGAGATAGTAAACCAATCACCGTTCAATTAAATATGTTATAAAAAGTTTAAAGTTGGGATTTTAAGTCCTATTTACCAGCCAGTATCATACTGAGAGTTGAACCCACACAAAGGTAGCATCCTGTGATTAGATACCAAACCAGTTAACCCATTAGGCCACTGAAGACCACTTAAAACAGCATTTGTTATTTTTTGCTTTTATTCGTAGGTTTTTTTTCTGATACACACTTCAAATCAGAAAATGTAGGTTTCAGGGACTTTTGGCCCATGCATTTCTCAATCATTGTCTTTGTTCATTTGTTTCAGTTTTTTTGCTTAACTGGTATAAAATGAATGAATAAATTAATGTGATATGATTTTCCCAAAATTAAATTCCCAATAAGAGCATGTGTGGTATAAATCTACGAAATTAAAAGTTATCAACGTTGGGGCACAATGTTGCAAGTCTTTATGGGTTACTGAAACACAAACCTGAACACTTACCCTCTAAGTTTATTTATATATTTCCAAGCCTGTTTTGTGTCCCTGTCATTTGTTGCAGAACCTTGCATCAAGAAGTCTTGCCTTAAATCATCTTCATCAGAAGACTCACTATATTGTTGAACCTTCATGAGAGGGCAATTAACACATATTCTTGCCATGTTGAGAAGACACCTGCGGACTTGTTTGAAGTCAATTTCTGGGACTTTCATGTAGTAGTCCATTGCCTGTAAAACGTCAGGTACTGGAATATTTTATCACCTGTTTTATAGTATAAAAATGGACTACATCTGAATTGATTTATGCTATGTTTCAGGATACTTCCAGTAAGGCATTAAGCATTAAAGAAATTCTGATGCTATTAAGGTTAATAAAAATACATGCACATTCTGATGCTATTAAGGTTAATAAAAATACACGCAAAACAATAATGTAGAATACAAAATTCATGTTACCAGTTCGAATTGTTCCAGTGCACAGTTTCTCAATTCCTTTGTGTTGACATTGTGTGTCATCTCTAATATTTTCATAAAATATTTGCCATAGTTAAAATGGGCAACAGCTAGATCTTCACCTGGTTCTACATTTTGCAAGACCTGAATGGATAAAACAGTCTTAATGTTTCTATTGTGATTTGACCCTTTGTAAAATAATTGTTTGCTAATAAAATCCAGACCAGTGAACGTTCCATTGTGTAAACACTCCATGATTTCTGCATAATGAAGAGATAACGCTACATTTATTATCTACGAGTGGAATATGGTTTATTTCAGTGGACAGTCAGCCAAGTACAAAAGGGTGGCAGTCATCCCCAGACGAATGCATTCAATATTGGATTGGGGCCACAGTGGCAGAGTGGTAACACTCTCGCCTCCCACCTCTGAGGCTGGGGTTCGATCCCGGTCATGGCCTTAAGTGGGAAAGCTGGTAGTTGCTTGCCGTTGGTCGGCAGTTTACAGTACAGAACCTAGCGAACTGTATGTACTGGTTTCCTCTGCCCTTCCAACTACCTGTCGTGATATGACCTGTACAGTGTTGAAAGCGATGTAAAACCCCAAATAAATAAATAAATAAAATCAATATTGGATTGTTTTCACAATTTTTGTCATGTTCAATTAGATCAGTGGGTACATTTATAAAGTCATTTTAATTCTGCGTGGATTCATGGAATGATACCTCATCGAAATATACTACCTGGAAGAAATACCTCCTGTTAAATAAAAAACGAATCATTTAATTAATAAAGCTGGGTATTTTTAATTCTTTGCATTTTCTTTACAATATCAATTTACAATAACCCCCCGTGTGTTTCATTCCAAGGGTAGCTACCCTTTCAAACATACAAGGCCGTGACATATATATGTACTGTGTCTGCATTATTTAATCTAAGCTTCATATGTAGGGAGTTATTGATTTTTGTGTTATGTGGTACTGATATTTATTGATCTATTTATAGAGGTTGACCAACTGTTTTACTTCTTTCCTCTGCCCTTCCAACTATCTGTCACAATATAACCAATAAAGGCCTGGAATAACACAACAAATAAATAAGTGACATACAGTGTATGCACAGCCTACTGGTCAAAAGTCAAGTGTGGCTTGAGTTGGAACATTGTTAAGTGAGAGACCGTAATGCTCGGTCACTAAGGGCTTCATATTTTAGTGAGGGTGTCACACGACCATACATGTTTAGCAGCGTTTTTTACTTATTTTATTATATAACTTAACTTACCTGCAATGTTATCATTTATAACTCCACATTGCGGGCGAGTGGGGTTGGGACTTGATCTTACACACAGTCTCACTCCTTTGTGAGGAGTGGAGTCAGGAGAACCATTTTAACAGGATACCACTATCCAGGAATTACATTTTAGTCACACTTTCCTGTTCAAATGCCATCAACTGACAGGACATTGTTGCAGGGAATCTTTTTATCAATCTACATCATGTTATGGCAACCAGGATATTTTGACTTACTTTTATAGCCTTAATCTGGGTGTCATTTTACCATCATTCTTAAACTAAAACTGTTAAATACCTATAATTTATACAGTTAGTGTCATTCACCTTGACCTTTGACCTTGCTTCTTTGTGACCTTTACCTTATCACAAGGTCAAGCTGGGTATTGTTATTCATCTTCTGGTTTACCCAGATAGTGAACACACTGACTAATTGGTTCCTGAATCAATTCCAACCTTCCCTTAAATGCATCATAACTTGACCTTTTACCGCTTTTCACCCCAAGGTCGAATACATTCTTGGGTTTCCATTTCTTGGGGATTGTAATAATTCCTTTTTCATGGCTAACCTTGGGGTTGCTACTAAATTGGGTTCAAATTATAAAATTATCTCATTTCACCCCGAGTACACTCTAATTAATTTGAATTTTTTTTTTGATAATTTTATTTATCCTTTTTTAACAATTGTGCTAATGTTTTGGGTGGGCGAGGATACCAAACCCACCATCAAAACTAAACAGTGCTTATCATACACAGTATGATATATATGTAAATAGTATGATATAAATGTGCTGTATACAAAGAAAAATTACAAAATCAAATAAATATTACAATCAGTAAGTAATAGTAGTATAAATTACAACTTCAATAAGTCAACTGTTGCATCTCTTTTGGAAAAAAGGAAAAATAAAATATTTTTTAACTTTTTAACACAAAAATAACAAACACAACAAGACATAAGACATGAATCAACCCTTGTTGCTCCAGAAGAATGCTATAAGCACTATAAACTATCACACAATCTTTTATATATTTTGTTAAATTTTTTAATTTTCTTTTCTTTACTGTACACTTTTTCTAGAATTTGTAATTTGGATTTGATTATTTTCAAAAAATCATTTATGTAGACTGAATTATGTAAATTTTTGTTTTTATTTATATACCATTTTTCCCAGATAATTACTGTATTAAAACAATGTGACAATGAGGAATTTTCTAAATTTAAACCTAACAATATGTCACATATTGAGAGCTTTAGTTCTGTGTCATATATGTCTTTCAGTTTCATTTCTAAATTTTCCCAGAAAGCCTGACTTACTTCACAATAGTAGAAGTGGTGTTCTATTGTATCAATAAGGGTACAATAGTGGCATTTTGGACTATCAATTATATTCCATTTAAATAAATTATCTCCACAATTTACAATTCGATGAAGGATTTATACTAAAAACTCTGAAAATAAGGTTCTCTTAAAATTTTATATGGTAGTTCAAAAGAGACAGACCACTCGTGCTTTTCCAAGAAAGGAAACAAGTTTACCCATATTGCTGTTGATGTCGGTGGCTTTGATACTCTTGTGACAAGTTCTTGATAAATTTCAACAGTTTTTACTTTTACAATTGCTTTCAATTTGCTATTTACTTTTATATAAACTTCATTCGGCAATTTTTTTCCTGTAACTATAGGAAGTATTAGTAAATCTTCTATCCATGGAAAGGAGATAAAGCTTTTAATCCTGATATATTGGAAAAAGTTTAGATTCCAGTTCATTTTCTGATTCAGGGTTGCAATATCTAAAGTTTTGCCTGTGGCTGAGTCTCACAAATCAATAAGTTTTATATAATAGTTATCATTAGTATTAGCTAGGCCAAATGAGTTTGGTTTCAGTACTTTATTTTCACATAGAAACAGATTTGAATTGAAAATATATTCATTTAATACCTCTACGTCATTAGACGGTGTGAAATGGTTGAACTTTACCCAACTTTCTAATATCTGTTTGTGAAAACTACTTTTACCCTTTTCAATAAAATTATAGTTTAATTTATGTCTCAACTCTATGGGATTCAGGTTAAGTAGACTCAACATAAGACTTGCCCATTTACAATTTACATTGTTTGATATCTTTTTAATCCACATAATCTTGCTTGTTTCATTTATTGAATATATATCTGGCATTTTTAAACCACCATTTCATATGCTACTTACTATAGTACTTCTTTTAACTTTAGCTGGTTTATTATTCCATAAGAAAGAAAATATTATTTTATCTATTTTGTGTAGAATTTCCACTGGTGTATATATAGTACTAAATAAGAAGGAAAACTGTGAGACTATTAAGGATTTTAAAATTGTGACTTTGCCCTTTAGGGACAAATTTCGTGTTGACCATATGTTCACAAGTTGCTCAATTTTTTTATTTTGTCTTCAAAATTTAAAAGCTTACATTTTTGGGGGTCATTTGAGAACCATATGCCCTGTGTTTTAAAGGCGCCTTCATTGTATTTCAGTTTATCTAGCTCATTTGGCAGTTTAATATTTTTTTGAAGATTGAATCCTATTGGTATAATTTCAGTTTTTTCCAAATTTAACCGTAATCCTGAAATAGTTGTAAAACCATTAAATAGGGAAATACTTTCTGACACAGACCTTAAATCTTGTAAAAACAAAGTAGTGTCGTCTGCAAGTTGGGCAATTTTGAATTCATAATTTTGGAATTTTATACCTTTGATTTTATTTGTTTCCGTATTGAAATGGCTAGGATTTCTGCTACTAAAATAAAGAGTAAAGCTGAGAGGGGGCAGCCTTGTCTAATAGATCTGGAAATTTCAAACATTTCTGAATAATATCCATTGTTTCTCACACATGATTTTATGTTTGTGTATAAGATACGAATCCATGATGTGAAAACAGGGCCAAAGTTAAATTTTTCTAGGCATTTAAAGAGGAATGGCCATTCTATGCTATTGAATGCTTTTTCAAAATCTATTAATGTGATAAATCCTGGGGTGTTTTGTTCTTTTGTTAAAAGAATAATATCTTCAATGGTTCTTATTGCTTCTCCAATGTATCTTCCCTTTATGTAGCCAACTTGATCTTCACATATTAGGTGTCCAATAACTTTTTGCAATCTGTTAGCTAGAGCTTCTGCCAAAATCTTATAATCTGTGTTAAGCAAGCTTACTGGTCTCCAGTTTTTTAGGTATCGAAGATCTTTGTCTTTTTTGGGAATTAAGTTTATGACAGCTAGGTTTTGTTCCTGTGAAAGACCTATACTTTCAAATGTATAATTATAGCTGTCTATTAATAAGTCATTTATGTCTGGCCAAAAAAATTTATAAAAGTTTGTCAATAAACCATCACTGCCTGGAGATTTATCATTTGCCAGGTTAGTTAGGGCTAGTGCATAATCCTTTTTCTGAAGTGTCATATCGCAAAAGTTTTTATCTATTACACTTAATTTGGGTATTTTAGGATTGTCCAAAAAACATAATTCTGTACTGGATAGATTAAGATTGTTTTCAATGTTTGAGCTATATAATTTTTTATAATAGTTTTTTTCTTCTTCAATGATAGCTTTCGGATTGGTTAAGACCACACCAGTATTGCATATTAACTTTTTTATGTGTTTAATATTGTAATTTATTTTTTCTAAGTTTAGGAAATATTTGCTATTTTTTTCCCCTTCTTCAACCCATTTTGATTTCGATCGGACTGCTGCTCCTCGAAATTTCTCCTTTTGATACCCTTCCCATTCTTGCTTGACTGCGACATATTCATTATGTTTACTGTTGTCCTCTACCAGTGTGTTTTCTAATGAGTTAAGTAAGGTGGCTAATTCATTTTCTTTTCTTTGACTTTCTTTCGCCTTAAATATAGAATAGCTTATTGTTTCACTTCGTATTCTACACTTTATAAAGTCCCATAATTGAGCTTTATTTTCCATGACTACAGAGTGTTTTATGTCTGATATTACTTCTTTAATGATATTTATATATTTTGAATCTGTCAGTAAGCTATTGTTAAATTTCCAGAATCGTTTCCCTCTTTTTTTGTGTTTCTATTAGATCTAAAGTGAGTTTAACAAGACTATGGTCTGAACTGTTTCCTGGTTCTATTGAACATTTTGTTATCTGGAATTCTAGGGAAATTGACACTAGCCAAAAGTCTAGCCGAGATTGAACTAGCCCTGATCATGACATTTCTCTTCTGGTATAATACAACTTGTTAGGGTTTCTAATTCGCCAAATATCAATAAGATCAATTTCAGTCAAAAGTGATTTTATACCTTTTGCACATTGAGATTCATTATCAGTCAGTCCCCCCATTTTATCAAGATTCGTATTCAGGCAAGTGTTGAAATCTCCTCCAATAACAATATTTTGATCACCATAATTTATAAGCAAGCCTCTCAAATAGTTTAACAATGATAACTGTTCTTTTGGTTTGTCTTTTGTAGGGAAATAGACTGAGATTACAACCATAGGATTATTGTAAATACTACATTCTAATAAAAGTACTCGTCCATTTTGATCTGAGGTTTCATTTTTCAGAGTAAAAAAAGAGCACAATTTTTCAGGGATGAGTATTGCTACTCCTGTACTATTGGCTGTGCCATGTGAGTAGTATATTTCTAATTAATTTTAATTACTGTTTCCACCTGTTATCTTGGTGTTGTAAAATTCACATCAACTACCAATTTGACCTTACATCCATCAAGGTTACTTTCATGTATTGACTTCAGGAATTGATTCAGGTTCCTTTAATATGTTAGTAGGCTTTTAATTATTAAATCATGTAAAGAATCATGATACAGTTAAATATTGTGTATAATGTGCCAATGAAAAAATGATAGATAATGTACTATTATAACCCATTGCCATTTTTTTATTTCTTGGCCCTTCGGGGCTGAGTGTACATTGTTAAAATCTAATCCAGAGTACTATATAAAAAAGGGGTGTTTTTTTAAGTGTGAGCTCTAGCAAGGCTTGTGCTTCCCTGAATCACTTTTTATTATTGTTGTTTTTCTTTTTCTCCGGAATTTCATGAATTGTACGTAGGGTGATGAGTATCTGTCTCTACACTGAACTTAAGCGGCAATGTGCTACATTAGTACTGGGATGGGTAACCGGTTCAGTGCACTACTGCTGTCTCTAATGGCTTTGCAGTTCATGCTAGTAGACCGAAACCCCTTTTGGCCTTGTATTAGCTTAGAATCTACATTGTTGAATTGCAATTTGAAATATACCACATGAAAGATTTTTTTTACTAAAGTAACATAAAAAAGTAGTGATATGATGTTGTACTGAAATGCAGGAACAGTGGATTTATATTTGATTTAACTCTTAAATGTTTTTAAATTCAATCATGAATTTTAATTTACCTTATTACATTTTGTTTTATACTTCTAACATGATAAACTATTTGTATTGAAATAAATTTTGCTTTTAAATATCACAAATTTATTTTTCTTGGAGGTATTTTGGGAGTGCAAAATGTGGAGTATGCTTTCTTTCTATGAGGTTTTTTTTCAGCAAACAATAATTCCAGGAAGCAGTTTTTTAAAAAATGGAAATCTTATGAAACCTGAAAACTTCAACACAAAAACACCATAAAGTAATTCTCCAGTTTGTAGTACTTTCAATGCATGAAATACAAATATATTCACTTACTGTCTTAAAATAAGCACCGATCATTGTAGTAACATGAAAAACTCACCACATCTAATTACCCACAGCATTGTCATATGAACCATATTAAATTTTCTGGAAAGTGTTTTATGTTCTTTCCATTATCACTGTTCAAAGTTAAAGTTGTTGTTCAGATTATATTCACAATTTTTAGCTTTTAAATTTTCTGGAAAGTGTTTTCTGTTCTATCAATTATAACTATCCAAAGTTAAAGTGTGTTGTTCAGATTATATTCACAATTTTCAAGCTTTATCCAAAATCAAATATAGTTTCCCAAAATGGAAAATTTGTGGAAAACTAGACATGGTGAAAATATAGCAATTGTGTATTGAAATTAAAAAGATCATAGATCTAATTTAGAGAAAGTTTCATATGATATTCAATTCAAAGAAAACCTTGAAAAGATTGTATAGGTTGCCCATTTAGTGAAAGTGTTAAATTATTCAGCTAACTAATTGGTTTCAATCCACAGGGCTTTCGTAATAGATAATTGCCTAGTGACACTTTCATTATGTAAACTTAATGGCTATTCAGCCCTGCTGTGCCTCATAGGCCATTAAGTTTAGATAATAGAGCGCCACTTGGCCATTATCTATATAATTTAATTTTTGTACATTTTGTAATATGTTAACTACAATATTAGAGTCTATGGTTTTACATTCATTGATTACATTTTCACATATTCTCTTTGCACAGAGTAATAATATAAGTATGATGAAAGTAGTAATGTTTTGCTCACATCTATTGCCTGTACAGCAGCAATTTCAGCTTTTCCAAGCTTTCGATGCTCTCTATAGATTGCAGTTTTGTAAATAAATGCTTTTCCCGCCATCAATGCCCTGTACTTAGTACTCCTTGGTAAAATACTGTCCAACTTCTTCATGTACACTTTGGCACTTCTCAAATCATTTCTGTAATGAGCAGCTCCAATTAGCTATGTAGGTATAAAAAAGGTGAACAAAGATTTCATACAATGAATGAAATAACTATTTTGACAGGTTTGCAAAAATTATCTTAAATACACAAATAATTTTTACAAAATGCTTAACTAATTTCTAAATAAAGAAAGAAAGACATGTGTATTCTTATAGGAGTTACATATAAATAAAACTGTTTGTTCAATTTTTGCAAAGATGAAATAGATCTTTTGTTAACAGTTTGAATTTGGATCGATATCGTTACACACTAGTTTCGTATACATTCATTATGCTGTCCGCCAAGCCTAATTTTAGAAAAATAAATCATCTAATAGCACGGCTTTGCAACACTCTACCATTGCTATTTGTGAAGTATATTCAAATGCCCCCAATGGAAGGTATGAAATCTACTTTTTAGGGTAATTAATTATTTGGACATTGCAACATGAAAGAATCAAGAGGAATCCACAAAAAATGCACAGAAACAGTTTTGAAGCAAAAGGCTCTGAAACCCTTTGTTATATTTCCTTCTTGCATGTGAATACATTTAGAGGTAGTTTATTGGATTGTTATATATGTCATAAATCTACCAAAAATAGCACCTTTGTATATATCAGCATCTGATAGTCCCAGTTTTCCACTCTCCGATAATATTCCAACATCCTTGCAGATTCCATTGACAATGTTTGGTAGTCATCTAATGGACATTTAAACATCAAATATAATATATTGCAAAACATCCAATTACAATTTCTGTTAATCTATTACAGCAAAATTTTAGACCAATTAACTAAAGGGCTTATTATTTCAGAAACAAGAGCACTGTAAGAGCGCATACTTCTGACAAAACATGTGTGATTTTTAATGATAACTTAATAATAAGTAAATGGGAAAATCCGGATACTTGATATTTTTATACAGGAAGTGATCTGGATCACTCTCAAAATTTAATGGGAACTAAGTTGGGCCAAGACCCATCTTTACATTTAATAGCTCATTTCTGTGAAATTTTATAATGAGATAATATACCTTTACTATTTTCAGACAATTTATCCAAATGCATCATCAGTTCCCTGCATTGTCTCGTCTTGAGTATTCCTGAAAATGCAACTAGTTCTTCAATTTATCTCATATATCTACCCCCAAATGTAATGACCCCACCAGAAAGGACAAAACAAAATATTAAAACAATGAAATTATTAAAAATGACAAATAAATCAACTAAGACAAATATCCTTTATATCAGCTGGGCCTCCCCAAGTAAAAAAAAAGAAATATTTAGGTTGCATTATTGAAGATAAATTTTATTTAGTTATTTATTTGAGGTTTTACGTCACTTTTAACACTGTACAGATCATATCACGGTAGTTGGAAGGGCAGAGGAAACCAGTACATACAGTTGGTCAAGGTTCTGTACTGTAAACTGCCTACCAATGGCAAGCAACTACCAGTTTTTCCACTTGATGCCCTGGCAGGAACCGAACCCGAGTTATGAGTGTGACCAAAAGGGAAGGAGACAGTAGAATAACGGTGCTACAAATGTTTGTCACTTTAAAGCAACCTCAACACACCTTTGGTAGCCGTCAGATGAAATGACCAATACCTTGACTCACCCTATGTTGCCGTACTACTCTGAAAGATGGCCGAATCATAACCTTATGTACACCGCGGACCACACCTTTGCTTATCATAGTCAGAAATTCATACGCTCATGCACGAAATCGTCTGTGCATGCCCATGGTACCGAAATCAGAGGTGGAAATTTTAAACAGTCTAAAACTTCCATAGGACTTGCAAGGTAGTAGAAAATTCTCCACTGACTCGCAAAGTCATCTACAGACATCGGACGGCAATCCAAGGACAGGGGCATTTCCCCAAATGCGGTCTACTGTGGGTCATACCGCCTGTAGTGTGAAAAGGGATATAAAGTATCTGACAGACAGGCTATTTCTTATTTGGAAGGGGAAATTGTTCCAAAGAACAGGTGCATAAATACTAAAGGAATTCGAAAAGTGTTTGTTTGATTGCAGAAATAATCCATGGGTGATGATGGTTTAAAACTATAAAATTTGACACTATTTCACATTATAAAATTTGACATTACAAAATTTGTACAAAATATGAACGTAGGATGGAAGGGCAGTGAGATTGTTGTCGGATAAATGTGTGGGTATAGAACTGAAAATTTGTTTTTGCGCACCTCGTCATGTTAGAATTATGAACTCTGCAATCAAAGGTGGGATGTGGCAATATATCTTTCAATATTTTTCATTTACATACACTTAATATCATCACAACATCCATAGATATTTGGAGTGTTAGACTGTGTTAAAACTACTGCAATATCAGTACACTGAAATGAAGGTTTTAATATTTAAACTTTAAGAGCCACATTTTTCTTCAGGTAATAAAAGAGATTTACGACCACACGGACTCGATTTTGGCCATATGTCTCATTTCGTCACAAACAGTCACCAGTTATTAATTGAATAATGAATATCATATGTTACATGTAAAAGTTGTGTGGCCATTAAAATAATGATTAAAATTTAATGAAATTGTATTACCTTGACTTTGGGTTCTCCTCTGTGGGGTTTTCAGAATGACCACATCTCTTTGTGTTGGTGTTTGTGGGAATAATTTTCTATCATATACCAAAATACCCTTTCCTTGAGAAACTTCTGAATGTAAAATAGGTTTCGAGATCACCAGTGTTGTAGATCTAAAATACAGTAGATCCAACAGGTGAAAAACAATCTTTTTATCCATCATGTGCCATACATAACCTAAATGGCCAGAAGTGAAGACTGGGTATTAACTGCTATTGTTCCCTCCTTTTTATTCAAACTGTCATGGATGACCATCCAGATGTGGAAGATACAGACCAATCGCATCAGTTGACATCTACCCTTAGGAAGTTTATATATTTGTGGAGTTTTCTTGGCAACACCTGACTCCCTCTTTTGATACACCAGTTTATAGTTTGAAGTCAAGGATAGAACATTTTTCCCGGATATGTGGATTGTTCCAGCTGTTTCAGTTACTTTATTTTTGTACTGATTTTTATTTATTTGGGGTTTTACGCTGCTTTCAACACTGTACAGGTTATTTCACGACGGATAGTTGGAAGGGCAGAGGAAATCAGTTGCAAAGGTAAAAAAAGCAGTTTAAAATTTTAAGAGGAAATTTTTAAAAGTAACAAGCAACAAAGATAAGAGTTAACCCTGACGGGTCTTACCTTGAACAACATATGTGAGTTTGGTTCATAAGTCCCATGTCCTAATGCAGATAGCAGTCTCACTGATAGGGACACTATTAATTAAATGATGTCCTAGCTTAACAAGTTGGATGAATCTTATAACAAGCACCCCCAGTTGTTGCAGATTAGTCATTTTGAACTATTCCCGTGAATGGCCTCATCCAAAACCTCTCTCACCCAATCACAGCTAAGGTAACAATGTCCGCCAATCACACCCCTCCTCTCTCATCGTCTATTGGTATGCGTAGTTGCTTCGCAAACCTTCTCAGTTGGGTCTAAGCTATTGACCAAGTAAGAGCATTTTAACAAAATCCCCTCCCTCCCGTCCCATTTTAAACATTTTAGTCTTTTACAGGTTGTTAGTAGTAGTTACTTGGTTTAGATTGTGTTAGATGGTATTTTCTGTTAATTTCGGATGGGGGGGTTCTTCTGCTTCCCTCATCTGTCCATGTATGTCATATGTCAGATTATTTTAACAATCCATAGTGACTAATAATAAAATAGTTTCCCCCAACTTGCGTCTTTTCAATCAGCTTTGTCAAACCTCCCTACCCGTACGTGAGAGTTTAGGTCACATCAGGTCTAGTCAGACTCACGAGACTTCAGTCCACGTTCTGGTCAAGTCTCGCGGGACTCAATAATGACTGTAACAAGCATTTGACAGAATACACGGGCAGACTTGAGAGAGGAGAAACAACCAGCTTGAAACTATTTAATTTTCCTTACAACATTCTGGCCCCTCCATTCTGGAGGGGCCGAAGTGAGATTTTCTCTCATCATGTCAATGGACTCCAGATACTACAAGCAACAGCTAATACTAGTTCTATGCAATACAGCCAGCAAATGATCCCTGGGACATCACATACTGCTACTGACCAACAGAAAAAAACGCACCAGGGGCAAGTACAAAAACCAATGACGAGGGACTAGATAATTCTAATTGGATTTTATAGCGCTTAATCTCCCCAATTCAAAGAGGACTCCAAGGTGCAACAAAACAAAAACAGTCAACCAATCTCAATGACCAGGGACAGAAAAGAGTTGAAACAACTTCTAGATAGTAGAAGTGTCCCATCAATTGAAACCAAAAGGAACATACAAAAGTGTTTCAACTTTTCGACACAGTATGAAGGCCAGGCTGCTCAAGAAGTGAGACTAGTTAAGGATATGTGACATAAGCCAAGTCAGTACAGTGCAATAAAAAGTACTGTGAACCCAGAGCTCTGAAGTTAAACAGGGAACATACACAAGAAGGCATACATCATATGACACCCTTTCCCCACGGGGCAGCTGAATAGTATTGCCCAAACCAGCTACTTTTATCTTATGAAGAACACAGGACAAGATCCAGAGTATTGATACCGAATGCCAAAACATTAAACTATGTTATGAAATATTTTAGCAAAAAAGCTTATCCCCTGACAGGAAAGTTACTATACATACAGAAATGCGTCAAGCCAAAAAGCAAATTCATGAATAGGATGTTGACTTTATTTCATCAAAATTCTACTTTGAAATATATTCATTTGACTCTGGAATTCAAAGTAGACTTGAATTAGTTTTAACTTTTCTTCCAGTTTTTAATGGCATGACACATACAGTCAAAGCAACCGTGGACAGCCAACAAACCTTATTACCGACATCTGTTAAACAGCAATAAAGTTTATGTCACCCCATTTTTGCAAATTTCAGGTTTTTATTGAAAAATATTACATTTAGGAATGTTGCACATGTAAGATATAGGTTCATCATTAGCAGCAGCTGGAAATGGCAGTATATTGTGATAATCATAGTGTTGAACTTACCTACAAAACAGGGAGCCATGGTGGCAGAGTGGTAACACTCTTGCCTCACACTTCTGCGGTTGTGTTTTGGTTCCTGGCCCGACCTCAAGTAGGAAACCTGGTAGTTGCTTGCCTCTGGTCGGCAGTTTACAATACAGAACCTTGACCAACTGTATGTACTGGTTTCATCTGCCCTTCCAACTACCCGTCGTGGTATGACCTGTACAGTGTTAAAAGTGACATAAAACCCCAAATAAATAAATACCCACAAAACACTTCAGTGGCTCCTTTCCACTATTCCCTGTACCATTGGTTCTGTCATACCTTCCTCTTTCTAGCTTAAGATTTGGTGCTTTACCCGTTTTATTGATTAGGAACTGGTTCAATGCGCCAGTTCATTGTACAGCAAGTTGCTTGTTTTTATACCTTGGCTTGCAAGGTCAGTAAAACGTTTTTACATTCAGCATGTTTAAATTTATTAAAAGTCATTTACCTTTGACTTGAGCTATCACATTCAGTGTCTGCATCATAGGATGGGTTATATGATCTTGCACCTGAGTGAGACTTGTGATCCTTTGTTGTTTTTCGCTTGGCTTTATACTTCTGTTCTTTTGTCTCTAGAGATACCCAACAAAAGTCAACTGTTTCATCAGACTTTGTCCTGAAATATATTTTTTCAGTACTTTATGCCCTTGTTCCACCAAAGGATTAAGCCCCGATCCTGTCGGCGACCCTTAATCGTGGGTAGTCTTGGAAAAAATGGAAAAAAAATTGACCAATGGGGTGGAAGACAGAATCGGTATGAAGGTCTGGGATTAACTACAGATCGGCCTCAGGACGCCCCAGGAGGCCCCAGACAGTCCCTAACTGGTCTGGGACTAAGAACCGACTAAGCCATTTTTGTGGTCGGTTTGAACCACGATCCTGTCGTAGACAAACCGACTGGGTCCCAGGACGCCTCAGGCCTCCTGGGACTAAGAGCCGACTAACCCAGGATTAAGTCCCGACCCCACAAGGTGTCCTGAGGCGTCCCCAGGCGTCCCCAGACCGAGATAGCCGATTTTTGTTTTGCAATGGGACTAAGGGTCGCAGGAGGCCTGGGACTAAGAATAGAGGGTCTGGGACTAAGGGTCGGCGACTAAGGGTCGCAGGCGGCCTGGGACCACATAGGACTGTGTAAATTTGATCTGAGGAGGCCTGAGGACGCCTGGGACTGGACATTTTGTTTATGGCGGGAAAAAATAATCGGTTGGGGTCGTGTGAAATATCAAACATGTTTGATTTCTCACACGGCCCCAACCGACCACAACCGACCCTTACAGAAGGTCTGGGACTAAGCAAATATTTCAAACCGACCCTCAAAAACCCTTAATCGGGAGCCTTAGTCATGTGGTGGAACACCCACATAAGTCAGTACTGGGTTATACACTAAATTGGCATCGACATTTTGAAAAGAATAATAAACTAAACTGAATTCAGAAGAAAAATGTTAATATGGACATAATGTTAAGACATATAACACACTCAACATACGTATGGGGATGCCCAGCTTCACTCAGAATACACTGGAACCGTCAGAACCCAGGCCTTGTATCATTTGGTTTTAACGACAGTTAAACATTTAACTATTCAGACTATCCTACCCCCAACATAGTCTTCCTCCAATAGGCTGCTTACTCTTTCTGGAATTTCTGGAAATTGGACTAGCCCTGTTTGGGTATCAGCACTTTACAGAACATCTTCAAGAATTTGGCACTCTATAAGTAGCTCTTCATTGTTGTTATGAGGCATATACTTCACAGTACATTTACTTCAGCAATTTGAAGTGATATTGCATCACATTGCATACCAGACTTTCCTGTTGTCAAGGTAATTTTGACACTCATAATGATGGTCATTTATCTCTGTGGGAGAACCAGTGTGTAATTTAGAATCACATTGCATAGCATTGCAAGGCTGGGGCTATTTAAAATTCTGACACTGAGTTACACAAAATGACATATAGATAGCAATTACAGGGCTTAAAGATGGTATTCAGCACTTCAATATGGAATTGCTATAAATCCTGATGCACACATCTTTTGCAGTGGCACATAAAATTCTGTTTGTAGGTAGTGCAGAGCCAAGGCTAAAACATACATTAAATTTTACTGGGACACTGTAAATTTAGATTTATTTGTTGTTTTACGTCGCGTTCAACAGCCAAGGTCATATTGCGACGGGTAGTTTACAGGTGGAGGAAGCCAGTGCATACTGCACTGTAAACCACCAGGCATCGGCAAGTAACTACCAACTTTCCAACATAAAGCCCCCGGCCCAAGATTCGAACCGACAGCCTCAGAGGTTGGAGGCAAGAATTCTAACCGCCACACCACCGAGCCCCCTAGGGACACTGTAAAGGAAATAGGCAATACTCTCCTGAGATAACAATTATCTTTTCTTTTAGGGATGTTTTAATTTGGCTATTTTAATTGATTCTACTTTGTTCTTATATGCTTGTAAGTTGATTTATGTAATGCAACTTTAGGTTGACATTGAGACAAACCTGTGGTTTATTTCTGTAAGGATAAACTTCAGGCAAACTGCTACACTGGGTACATCACGTGGGTGTCTTATTCTGACAAAATAGGTAGCTTCAGTAGTGCAAACTTTCCCAGGCTGATGAGCAGGAATAACTCTCACATAGTTATCTTGAGAAGATATTAATACTTTTTCTTCTCCATGTAGGGCGTATAGGCTGACACATTCATACTTAATGTCAAAGGATATATCACTCTAAATGAGATGAAAAGAAAAGGAATAGTTGAAAAAATGATCAATTTTTATATATTTTCCAATTTTCAATGTATTCATCTTTATAAAAATTGAAAAATTGAGGGCCAATTTTTTCATTAAAACATGTGGAAACCAAATAGATTGCATTATGGGACCACTATGTACTGTAAGAGATAGAAGTATCTACATACCATTTCTGTATTGGATGTCGATGACTTTGGAAATCTTATATCCTGGCTCAAGACAATTTTGTGGTCATATTCTGCATCAGGATATGCTTGAAAGAATCTCTTTCGGTGCCTTTCTGGTAAAGCATTGACTTTGCCAGCTGGTTTTTCTTTCAGATTTAACTTTGGTAAATGATCACACTGCGGTGGAGCATACTGTGTTACAGATACATCTGTAATAGCATATAAGGGTCTATTTACTCATATCAACTCACATTTTTAGTTTGATCCACAAGCTCACCCATAATTGGAATTCTTATGAATGCTTAAAAATGAGCCTTACCAGGTAGCCATTCGGCCTGCTGCTTCAGACTGTTTCTGGTTGAGTTTAATACAACACATAAAATCTTATGCAGGTTTTTAAACTTTTTAAAAATCTATTACAAGCAAGCTTCACATTAGGGTTTCTGTGTCGCGTTCTTTCACCACATATAGATGCTGAATTTTTTATTGTCACTGCATTCTGCAGAAGTGGCCTACTTAGTTTTGATCTTTCTTGTACTCTGCTAGGGTAATCTATTGGGGATAATTCCATTAAACTCCCAGAACCATCTATGTGCTTCTGGTTTCCTGGAAAGGTGTTGTTATCTTTACATTTCGTTTGTAGAACCTTCTGTAAACTCCAGCTGTATGTAATAGGAAGAAAGCCTTGCCACATGCACAGTTAGTGTTGAACGGGAGCATACAGAGGTCTTTGAAATGGCTATATTTGTTAATTAATTAATTTGTTTGTCAAGTGGATATAGACTGTTTGTAAACTGAATTGTTGTGATGAATTCTTACTGGAGGGAACTGGATCAGTGGATATTGGTCACATCTCGCAGTGAATGTTTGAGAACATACTGGACATTTGGATACAAATGCTGGCAAAAACTTGACTGATCTTCAGGAAGATTACTGGACAGGGGAACAAACTAGTTTCAACTGTAAGGTAGGTTGATAAAGTACTGTGGTCAGGTCAGATTAGTTTCATTACTGTAATCTTGTTTTGTTAAATATCAGGATATTGCAGTCGACAGTGATTATTATTTTGATTGTTATAATTTTGAAAGTAATGTTTCTGTATTTTCTTGTTACAACTTAAAAGCAACCAGTAATTGTTTTTGTGCTTGCTTGTGGACCGTAACAGCTGGAAAAAACTGTCCATGCTAATGGCAAACACTGCCTTGACCAAGATTTGTGCTGTGGGATTGCTTTCTAGTTATCAATGAAATTGCAAAAAGTACCAGATAATATATTATTCACAATAGATTCTACATTTTAAAATCTTAAAAGCCCTACCACTTATGTCAAAATTAAAAGCCTGGATCAGCTTCTTTTTGAAGTATCTTGAGCCCTCTGACAGACAATCAATTTGGTCCAGATCCTCAGGGGGTTTACAACCTTCAGTGGATACAGGTATAACCTACAATTCATAAATACAAAAAACTTTTAATTATAAACACAGTGAAATCAACCAGCAATCTGTATATCAAGACACATACAGCTGAGAAAAACAATTACTCTTATTTTCATAAATGGGAGTGTTCCACTGGGGCTGACCCTACAATCGACTCTTGACTCTAGGGTTGCTTTGAAAGGTAGGGGATTGGGACGAAAATCTAGAAAAAAACGCACCAAAATTATGGGTCAGTTTTACCTCCCTGACAGGCTGTATGCATTCCGGTTTGTCTGGATCTACCTCCTAACCTGACTTGGGGTTGGGGTGCTTTTCTCGATGACTAGACAGGAAACTACCAGGATAAGCTGTAAGCCTCCAACAAACAAGCCGTATCAGTTCCCGACAAGACATAGTGACAAACCAAAAGGACTGGAGCAGTTTCCCAACCCATTCTGACTGAACTGATTAATCTCTGGAGTCGGGATCACAAACAGGAATCAAACTAATACCATCAGCGGCACATTATAAAGACGTTTTTTTACAGAAGGCTAGGATATTTTTGTGTTTACTGAGTTTACTACACGTAGCACCTTCATCACAATCCCAGCCACCACCCAGAAGAAGAAAGCCACCAAACCCCTGGGTCATGCCCTGGAACGCATACACCACTGCATCAAGAACTGAGTCACCAATTATAGGAAGCCCTTAGAAGTAGGATTGAAACTGGTGTTCTTGTTGCTCGAACACCTGGCAACAAGAGAAACCTATACGTCCTTGCAGTATCACTGGCTGTTAATATGTTAATTCGCCACTTTTATCTGCCGGTCCATCCTTGCTGAATTCCAAGAAAAGTATTTTACATACCCTACCAACCCTGAAAACAGGAAAAAGGTAGAAAAGAATTTCAGACCCAGACACCTGGCAACAGTAGAAACCTATACGTCCTTGCAGTATCACTGGCTATTAATTGCTAAGTTGTCACTTTTGTCTGCCGGACCTTCCTTGCTGAATTCCATCAAGAGTATTTTACATACCCTACCAACTCTGAAGATAGGAAAAGGTAGAGAAGAAGTTCAAAACCAAATGAAATGTCCCCTACTCGATTGGGACACTAGATAGAAAACATATGGCTATGATGAGCCAAAGAAATTTGGGGTTGAATATTACAACTACAATGGTTTCTTTTCCATGGTGCTGCTAGTCCTGGTCGATGCAGAATATAGATTTCTCTGGGTAGATTTTGGGTCAAGTGGATCTTCATCAGATAAACAGATTTAACCGCAGCAAGTTGAGGAAGAATATCAAGGATGGCACCTTAGGGCTTCCAGCACCTGAACCCGTGAGGAAGAACCAAATTTGCACTATTTGTTGCTGGGTGACGCTGTATTTGCCTTGATACCTTGGCTTGTGAAATCCTACGGCAAAAGACAACTCACAAGTAAACTGCAGGATCTCAATAGGCAGTAGGGTTGTGAATGCATTTGGAATCCTGGCGAGCATGTTCAGGGTCTTACTGGCCACAATGGTGCAAAAGTCAAAAGTTGTCAGAGACATTGTTTTTACATATGTAGTGTTACACAACATGATGAGGACATACCAGGGTGGAGTAGACAAGACACCCACCCTAGCAGATGACATAGTAGCCCTACAAAATGGACAAATAGAGTATGTGAACAATGACAACTTCTGGAATCTTTCGAGGGAGGCCAAACATCAGCTAGACCCACTGAAAGATGGTGCATCAATCATCTTGGTGCATTGGCTAGGCAGGTGGACAGGATCTGAAAAGGGACAAATAACTACCCTGGGGACAGAAGCTGGCATTTATCAGTTCTATTCAGGACTACCCAATTATTCCAAGAGCTTTTATTTGAGCTAGTGTTTCACAAACTTCCAACAAATTTCATAAAAAAACAATACATTTCAAAAGTTTATCAAGAGTCATAAGTTAAAAGGTCAGACTCAAAGGTCAAAATCATTGCCAAAAATGTCACAGATTCTTTAAAGTCTATGTGTTGCTTCAAAGTTTTTAACCAAATGTTATTATTTTCTTTGTGGACAAAGTGTTATTATTTTTGGCCAAATGTTTTTATCCTTCTTTGGCAAAAATCACTTTTTTTGAAGGTTCTAAATCTTTTAAATTGTTTAAGGTTTTTTAAGGGGGGTTATGTGTTTGGTGGTTCTGGTGGTAGGCTGTTCTGGTGATCTCCTGCCATGGTCCGAGAATGGATGACAGCATGGGTGTCATCTGTGCAAACACTGTTCCATGACCAGCTGGTCAACTGTTGAACACTTGAAGACTACACTGGGACTTGCAATCAATGGATGTTGTGTGGTATCTGATCACGTGCTCATCTTCATACTATCCATTTCAGTGGAACCACTGGAGATGTCATGTGCTGAGGTTGCACTGGCTCCTCAGGCCAGGGACCTGAAGGATGAAGATATGTCACTCCTCTCAGTTCTTGTTTTTTTTCTGTCACGCCATCTCTGACATTCTTTGCTCCTGGTTTACCTGGCTTCCCCTCTCTCCCTCTCAACCCTCTGTTGTTTCTCTACCTCCTCTTTCTCTCTGTTATGTCTCCTCCCTCCTTATGTGTGTGTCAAAAGCAATACCTCGCAAATCAAACTCTATAGGTTCTTCCCTTTTTAGAACCCATCTTGTAAATCAAATAAAAGCAGTGTTTGTAAAAAACAAAAGCCTATCAGCAAGTCACCCCAACTTGTATCTCAACACTAAATCTTAAGTTAATTTATCAAAAACAAAAGCCTACCTGAACACTGCCAAGTGTAATCCATCAGAGTTGAAAATCCAAATGATGTATTTTGCAAACTAACTCACCTTATATAGACAGTGATTTCATAACCGACGAGCTGTAGATCAGTAAAATAAAGCCAGCCTGTCCTATACATTTTCCAGCATGTCTTTTGCTGTAACAGCCTTGTCGGTTGTTCTTCACTGTTTATCCTGGTGTGTTCCCGGCTTACCCTGCTGGGGTGTTACTTACTCTGTGGCCAAAGACTTGGTCACTTCCCATCAAGATGGAAAATCTCCAAGTCAGGTCGGGAATGTTCACGACAGCCTGGTTTCCTTTAAGTATGGTCAGTTTGTGCCTACTTCCTGTTGAGTTGTATAGGTACGTGGCTACAACAAGCTGGCTAGTGCTTCAAGACAAAAGAGTAACAGTAGACATGAAGTGGCCACAACAATACCTAGAGAAACACGACAGGACAATTTCTAGGTGTGCAGAGCCATGGTCAGGATCAAGATTCGTGGAGGGTCGGTGAAATATCAAACATGTTGTATATTTTCTAATCCACCACAACAAGCCAGGAACTTCGACCCATCCTAACTGACTCTGTAAACAATGCTCCCAGGCCGTCAAAAAATCCATAGCTACCGACAAAACAGCTCCAGTAGAAGACCCCCATAAAAAATTGTGGTAAAAGTCATTAATTTCTACAAATAATATTTGATATTCCGTTAACTAGGAGTTATCATTTTGAATTGCTTGTCAAGTTCATGAGATCACAATATGTGAAACTTAATGTTTTTAAATCACTGCTTTAGGATGTACTGACCTTCCCCTATTTTGAATGTTCATTTTCAATTTCTAGATTTGTATTATTTTTTAAGTAGAATCTATACCTTTCCTTCGTTTTGTGGAACATAAGAAGACAGCTTGCCAGCGAAAAAAGAACAATATTTACAGCCATAAAAATCTGGTGAGAAGATGGCAAGTATTTTGACAGCTGGGTTCTTGAGTGCTCTTGAGATGGCATTGAATATGTTTTCTCCAGGAACCCTGTCTCTGTGCAGTAAATTTATGTCAGTTGATTGTTCTTTCAGAATTGGTAATATGTACTGTTCTAGCCAGGTTTCTTTGGATGAATGGTAGACTATAAAGACCTTTGGCTTTGATCCTCTGGCCGTTAAATGGACTGCTTCTGAAAGTGTTGAAATAACATTAGTCAGTACTTCTCTCCACTATAGCATGGCACAAAGCTCATCTTAGCGCAATTCGAACAACAAAATATATATAAATAGTCAAAAACTTTACAAAACAGGTGAAGAATTCATACCATTGTGTCACAAAGTGACAAATAAATCATGGTATTATAGAGGACTTTGGGGGCCATGGTGGCAGAGTGGTAACACTCTTGCCTCCTACCTCTGAGGCCGGGGTCCGGTTCCTGGTATGGCCTCAAGTGGGAAAGTTGGTAGTTGCTTGCCGTTGGTCGCCAGTTTATAGTACAGCATCCTGATGAACTGTATGTACTGGTTTCCTCTGCCCTTCCAACTACCCGTCCTGATATGACCTGTACAGTGTCGAAAGTGACGTAAAACCCCAAATAAATAAATAAATGATTTCATTATGATTTCTAAAACATTTCTGGTATGCACATTGGTATACACACAAGTTCTTGGTGATAGAAATGTGTGTCATTTTCATGGTTGATTAAATGCCTCTTAATTCGTGGTGTGACACTTAAAGGTTAATATGTGTTTTGTGGGAAAAGATTGATACCTTTTAGGGAATGTTGTGTGCATGCATTCAAAACTAAAGTCAGTGTAGTGGACAATCAAAGGTGAACTTGTGTGTCTGATGTTTAACCAGCATATAGGTAAAACTCTAATCATTTGTTGTTAAATAATTTTGTTACATTTGTTTATAATTTGCTCATTACATTTTTATTTGGGTTTTACGTCATTTTCAACACTGTACAGGTCATATCATGACGGATAGTTGGAAGGGCAGAGGAAAGCAGTACATACAGTTCGTTAGGGTTCTGTACTGTAAACTGCCGACCAATGGCAAGCAACTACCAGCTTTCCCACGTAAGGCCGTGATGGGTATCAAACCGCAGCCTCAGAGGTGGGAGGCGAGAGTGTTACCACTCTGCCACCGTGGCCCCTGCTCATTACATAGAACAAGTTATAATATTTTAACAGTTGATAATGAAACATTATATTATGATACACTTAATACAACTTCATATGTTATGCTATCATAACTGTTTTCAGCTGGTTTTTGTTGTTGTATCTGATTATTCGAAAGCTGTTTCCTATATTGTTGGAGCTGATGTGTTTGATTTATTACACTTATTGTGACTGAGAAAGTTGTTTCTTGTTATCATTGGACTTGTGTGTTGTTATTTTGAAGGATGTTTCCTGAGTTTTGTTGATATGGTTGGACTTGTATCTGATGATGTCCATTGATTATTTGGAGTCATCCCTGCTGACATTAATTATGTATTAATGTGAATGACGAACATTTATTGGTATGATCTTGGACAAGTTGAATAGAGGTTTAAAATCATTAACTTTGACTTTAACTTAAAACATGGACAATAAATGAATTGTTTTATATGAAAATTTAAATTGCATCTAAAACTAATTATTTCTAATCAATTGGATCGAAATACAACGATTTTGTAACTTCAATTACTACTAATAAGAATGCATGTACTCAAGATCCATGAGACCAAAGGTGTCTTATATAGGCATATCTGCTCCTCATGTTGGGCATCAGATAACAGGACATATGGGTCATTCACAGATGGACTGTAGGCGAACCCGCTGCTCCCCCCCACACACACACAAAAAAAAAGCAAGGGTATATCATTTGATAATAAATGATATGTTTTTTTTGTGTGTGTAAATAGGAATGTTAAATTATGGTGATGAACATTTCTTAGCAGGGAGGCAAAAACCAATTTCATACAAGTGTGGCTTTACTAGCAAAACAGATGGTAGCTTATATGCCCAGGTTCTTGGTGGGGCAACTGTTTTAACACAAGTGGAGTTATGCATGTTGTTATTGAGAGAGTAGTGAGTTCTGAGTCAAAAGGTACAAGTACTGCGGGTATTGGTTTTGCCTGTTCACCAGGCGTTCTTTTGTCATCACAATCTTGTTACTCCAATAATCCTGTAGTTTCTAAATGTTCGAAAGTCACTGCTCCTATTGCACCTGAAGGACATGAGTGTGATTATTCATGATTGTTTTGTATCATTATAACAGATTTCAGGTCTTATCACATTAAGATAACTGTCAAGTAGAGGATTTAAACTTAACTTCAGTTCCTCAACATTTAGGTCCATTCACAAAATCATGCCACAAGAAAAACCTGTTTATAGCCGACTTTTTAGCAATAGTAGGGTATATCAGGAGAAAGATACTGACATTGGAGTACTTATCAAAAATATTATATTGTGAACAGATTGGTAACAATTTTGGTTGCATCCCATTGGGAGAAATTGTACAACATGCTGGTACGCCTACATACCAGGAAAAATTCCTGACATAATTCAAACTCATAAAATGATTAGTGCCAGTGGTGTCCCTAATTGTTTGGGTCTTACCAATTAAAGCTCACTCGAATGTACATAAATGGAGGTACTATCTTGCAGATTATTTTAACAAGCATCTTTCAGACCTCATTGAGTTTGGATTCCCCTTAGATTTTGATATCATGGAAGCCAATCATCCTTTAGATATTCAACATGCTGAGCGCATAAATCAATACATTCAGGAGAAACTTCCGTTGATGCAATTATGCGTCCTTTTGTGTCCCCTCCATTTGATTAACATATTTCACCTTTTCTAATTAGGGAGAAAGCTTGTTGGACAACTGGGGGGTCATTATGGATCTTAGTAGGCGGAATTGTTTTCTGTTAATGATGGGGTGGCTAGTATTTCATATTTAGACACTGATTTTTATTTGCGCTATCCATATATTGATGATTTTGTTAAAAGAATGATAGATGTAGGCCCTGCTTGTAAAATTTTCAAAATTGATATACGTCAGGCGTTTTGTTACCTCAGAATTTTGACAATGTTGATATAGACTTATTTAGGTTAGAACATCAAGGTTATATTTTTGTTGATTTGTCATTACCGTTAAGAGATTGTCTTTCACCTTTTTTTCAGAAAACAACCAATTCCATCCATTATATTATGTAAAACAAAGGTCACAATCATTTGCTTAATTATAAAGATGATCTATGTTGTTGTGAATTGCCGTCTAGGATTAATAGTGCTTTTCAACCTTTGTTCCAATCGCTTCAGGAGCTAAGTCTAGACAAATAGTAATAGTAAGAACAAGCTGACCCCTCCATCCACTAAGGTGGTGTGCTTATGCATAATTTTTTTATTCTGAAAGTAAAGCTATTTCCATCTCAGGTGAAAAATTGCAGCAGATTATCTTTTTGTGTGAATGTGTAAAAAAAGTGTGAAAAAGTAAATGTACAAAAAATGAACTTCAGTTTTTATTGGGTTCTTTACTTTGCATTTCAAAATGTTTCATCCCTGTGCAGTATTTTCTCAATGGGATGCTGCAGGTATTGCAAAAGTCATAACAATAGTAGATACATCAAAATCCATGATGAATTTCATAAAGACTTAAACTGGTTTTGTGTGTTTCTTACTTCTTATAATGGAGTCACTACGTGTGACTCCAAACCTTTTTCCAAACACATATATTCAGATTCTTCTCTCACTGGCTTTGGGAGGTACTTTCAATAGTTATGTCTACACTTTGCAATTACCTCCTTTTCATGCCTATTACAATATAGTGCAATATATTGAATATATTAAATGTTGTGGATGCTTTAAAGCTTTGGGGTCATCTTTGGGCTGACCATAAGATTAAAATCAGTTGTGATAATAAATCGGTTGTGGGTGTTATACAGTCTGGCTCTGCCAGGGATACCTTCTTGGCTATGTATGCCAAGAAGGTATTTTTAATATTTCTTTGACAGTCATTCATATTCCAGGAGCAGATAATAATGCAGCTGATTTACTTTCCAGGTGATACCATATGCCCCATGATTACCAGAAGTTATCTGCTTTGGTTCCAACCCCTGTATGGATGGCTACACATCCTGAACTGTTGAAGTTAAATCATGATATTTGGTTTGTCATTTTGTTCCACATAGTCTAGGCCCTGGGAATGACTTGGCCTCTGCTGCAGTTCTCAAACTTTGGCAGGCTTTCAGGCCTTCAGCCATGGCTTCTTGCATGCGTATGTTCAAAGATTTTTTGGCTTTTTTATTCTTTGTACATACTGGTGTGTACTAGGTGTCAGTAACTACTGTCCTTGCATTTATGGAGTTTTTAGTGAGGGCTGGCTTTTCTGCTTTGAATATCACCAACTATGTTACTGCTCCGAGTTCAATTTACATTATATTTGGCTCCAACACTGTCCCCTTCAGGGATAACAGGATACAGTTATTTGTCAAGGCCATTACAATTAATAGCAATTTGGATCCAGTTTTGCATCTGGCTGTTCATGAGATATTGTTATTCAGAATAATCATGGCCTGTGATTACTTCCCTTTTCTTAGCATGTTCAAAGCATTATATTTATTATGTTTCTTTTCTTAGGTTATCCAATATTTTGCCTCATACTGTAGCTGGTTTTGGTGATTCCAGGCATCTTTGCAGGGCTGATATTACATTTTCTGATATTAGTGCATATATTAAAGTGAAATGGTCAAAAACATGGCAAAATCGAAAAAAAAATTGCTGCAATTAGTATTCCTGTTCCCCCTAATTCGGATTTATGTCCTGTTGCTACATTAAAGCCATTCTTTCGTAAATTCCGATCAAAACAATCCTTTATTTATGTTTATAAAAAGGGCATTCGTTCTGTACTCACAGATTCAACTGCTAGAAGGGTTTTGGAATGGGTGGAGCCACTTGGGCTTTTAACCATGGGGCTTCCATCCAGGACATTCAAGCACAAGGGACTTGGTCATCCAAGTGCGTGTGGAGGTACATTAAAACTCCCCCTTTTGCCACTTCTGCAGTTTCACGACTTTTCCAATCGCATCTTTCCTACTGACTACTCCTTTTTTGCCTGGTGTTTGGTGCAACTAGCTTTGCTCGTTTTACTCATCTTAGGAGTTCTTTGACCTGTTACTATTTGACCTTTTAAAAAGTACTCGGGGTTATTTAACTGCTTTTGGGAGGGCTTTATCTCCTTCAGTATTCAGTAATAATCGGGCAGTAATTATATTATGGCCCTTTGTGGCGGGCTGCTGTCAGTGATTAGTATCCCCTTCCTGTAAATGTATGTGTAGTTTTAATAGGCTATGTATCTGAGTACTTCTATACTTTAAAATCGTATTCTAGATACTTTATTGCTAATATTATGTATGATGTTATATTATGTTAATAATGAATGTATTAATAAAATAGTTTAATCCCATTCTTTCTTTGTTGTCCATGGGGACTGATATATATAAATTTTTACATTGGGCTATATAATATTGCTGTAAGAAATACTGCTAACATCTTCAGAATAAAAAAACATTGACAGGAATTGCCTCATTAATATTACATGTACCCATGGAACTATAATTTCATTAATTTTCATTACTAACAATCAACAATCTTTCTTCCTCTAGAGTGTTACCAACGTTGATGTACAACAAACGGTAAATAAGAGAAATTCACTCTAAATACATATTAAATAAACTATCACTAGAAATCTTTTTTTTTTTCTTTTTTTGCTAAGATATCTTTTAAATGTTAAAAATAACACACGTGAGTTCAATAGCACTTTTAAATTACAGTTAACTGTCAAGCATATATGCAATGTATTCTTGCCCTAGCATTATACATATCTAAATAAATACATTTTATATATGATATCATTTTAATACATATTCCATAGAGCATCATTTTGCTGTGAATTATTACATACCTGACATGTTGACGGATGCATACACTAAGCAGCCATGTAATTACATTAATTTTACTATGACAGTTATTGCACTGAAAATCTGGACTGTCCCGGTGTCTTGTGACACTGATAAAACTGGCTTATACCTATTAGAAATACCAACATAAGCTCACTCCACTGTAATACTTATAGGCTTATCCAATAACAATGATTCCCCTGGTTTATTTGTATTGCTTTAGTAAATATTTATCCCAGTGGAAAATACATTAGGATTTTTTTATTTACACCTTATATCAATATACTTAAAGATTTCGTCAGATTTATAAATCGATCTCTCGCCAGACTGTTTAGCTTTATAGCTTGTGTTTCATTTTGTGCTGATCTAAGATACCAATCAATTATTCGACATGAATTGATTGTTGTTTATTTTATCTATTTTTATCCGAACTAAAATTTTTCAACTAAAGTAGGTTTCTTTTTTTCTTGTACAGACAAGACAGACTGTTTCAAAACCACTATTATTTTCCTTTATTTCCTATTATTTTTCACCTCGAATGTGAAATCAAGTGAGGTCTAAATGAATTTACATTTTAAATTGGAGATATGTATCCCAGAGAGAAGTTCTAGTGTGGACCAAAAAAAAATTAAAGCTCTATATACTTCCTGTGTTTTGTACAAAGGGGTATAGATTCCATCCTAATGAATTTGTACAGAAAATAATTTTAAAGATAGATATTAAGGGCACCAGTTTGTGGAGATTCTATACTTTAGTACACAAAAGAGTAGATATGGGTCGGTATCAAAAATGTTTAGATCAATTCAAAACCATGCTGATTTCAGGACTCCATGTTTTAGTACACCCCAAGCAACCGTGGACGTTTCCTCTTACAACATCTGAAAAAAGTCCCCAAATGCACAAAATATGGGTTAAAAGTGTGCAATTTTTTTTTTCAAATTTCTGGTTGTTTCCAATATTTTATGTTTTCTTTTTATTATATGTGCTGACAAGTATGTACAAGGTAATAAAATATCGTAACCAAAACATGGCATTTCTGCTCAACGTATGCACATATCCCTACAATAGTCTGCAAAAGCAGGAAAATATGGGACAAGAGCTTATAATTTTTTTCAGACTTTGGGTATGTTTCTAATATTTTAACCCTTCTGTCTTTTATTAACATTGTTAAAGCGCTTTGAGTAATTATAATAAAGCGCTATAGAAATAATAATAATATGTGTTGACAAACAAAGTGGTGGTTTTAAAATCTCATCAAGGTATTCCGTAAAATGCTCTTGACACCAAAAAACCTGGCCTACCGACCTATCTCTACAAAAAAGACTTCCTTCCGGTGTGACACCAATTTGATCAGTGCAAATAATGTAGGTGAACTGATACCAATCTAACAACCCACCACGGAAGCTCGAGGTATGGGATTAGGTACAAGTGTTTGACATATGTGAATGAGCTTTTGAAATAACTATTAATTTTCCAAAAACAAACAATGCTATCTTGTGACTCAAAACAAGTACATACTTGAAAGAGGTTAATATTACTACAGCAGGTTTTTTATTATCTGGCAGATCAGTTGTAAAATCTAGGTTATCTCTACATCAAATGTTGGTCCAATACTATGTCATGCTTGCTAAGAGTACACGTCATCAAAAATAACAAAAATAAATACAGACTACATGATCTTAAATGTTTTCTGTAGCATTAAATTACAGAAATTCTGTAACTTTAAATTAGCTGATGTGTAATTTAACCTCAACAGTATCATATTGCATATAATTATAGTTTAACTATATGTAATGCCTCAGGTCAAAGTTGGGGGCTTTATATTCAGTTCAACAGCCAGGGTCATATTACTACTGGTCTTCATCTTTGTCATTTGTGGGAGTCAAGCCCACACAGAGGTGACAGCCTGTGATCAGATGCCAAACCTGCTAACCCAATAGGCCACTGAGGGCCTCTACTATGTTATGCATGTAAATTGTGTGAGACATAAACAATAACAATAAAAAATAAAACAAATGCAAACTTTATTTTTACAAATGATTTCTGCAACATTGAATTAAATTATAGAAGTCCAGTCGCTTTAAATTAGTTGATGTGCGATGTACCTCTGCAATATTATACCAGAGAGAAATAAGATTGCTTGTAGAAATAAACTACATATGTGCAGACTTTATTGGCGATTCAATAACAAAAATAACCTCAAATAAAGGCCATCGGCCCTCGTCCTTTATTTAGAGGGTATTTTTGTGATTGAATCGCCAATAAAGTCCAAGCAAAAGTACTTTATTTCTATTATAAAACGAATATTGCTGTTTTATCCCATGTTAACTGATTTTGTTTGTTTTCAATTTTATTTTCGAGACTATGTTGCACAACCATGGTCGTAGATTGGAACAGTGTACATTAGTTTTTCTATTAAGTACTCTCTCGAAATGCGCAGAGACGCATATTCATCGACTGCGCAGGTGTCCGTTTTATAATATACATTAAAACACTTTGCAGTTATTAATACTTCTGTTACACTTTTACAACTTACAGTTAGACCGAGCAACCATTATTACTGATCTTGTTAAATAGGGCAAGGAAAACTTACAAGCCTTGTGATTTGTTATTCCGAATGATTAGATAATTCATATGCCCGAAAATATCAGCAGATAACTCTTAACAGTAACCCGTGATAACTCTGATTCACATGTTGCATTGACAATTTTTAGTAGGGACTACCTCTGGTGTGAAGGGTGTAACACAGGTATTTGGATTACCTGAATGCATGATCATAGAAGTACAGTAGAATCTCTATTATCTGACCCTCTTGGGGGAATAACAATTAGGTTGGAGTAACAATTAGTCCGAGCGGGACTTAAATTTGAAAGATAGGATAATAGAAAGCCTAAAATAACAGGTTTAAATGAAGTTGGGGGAGTAGATTTGAGGTCGGATAATTAAAAATTCGGATAATAGGGGGTCGGATAATAGAGGGTCTACTGTACTAAACATGCTTAATATTTCTGTGAGTGAGCTTGTGAACCAATGGAATACCTCTGCAATCGCTAACTTCAAAAATTCAGTCTAAAAGGTGAAAAATCTTGTCATGACCTTTCTGTAATTTGTCTTTTATTAATTTATGGCCAATTGTATGTAATTTTCACTATCGTTGCTGGAGACCATATTTCTCACTCTAGTGACAGATGTTTGTATAACCATCTAGACTCTCACGTCTGGAGGTTGGTCCTCTGGTTTTGTTGGCGAAGGAACCTATGCAATGGGCCACAGACTTTAAATGATTAGCTTTCTCAAATAAAAAGCACACTGTAGACCAGAAAATATTGGCGTTTTGATAAGCGAATTTTTGCTAGCATGTCGGTTTGGTAAAAGATCGGATGAGTGGGAGGACATTGAAGACACACATATTGCCATGGTATTACTCCATCATTTTAACACTTTTCTATATGAAGGTTTATCATACTTCAAGCACTGCTGAAAATGTTAGGGTTTTTTTACATTTATGAATGCCACAAGTACACTCCTGACATTTCTAACCGATAAGGCGATTATTAATTACACTTCATAATTGCAGGGTTTATTTAATGAGGTGATACATTGCAGATAAAATCGCTATATTGTCCACTTAATATTCATGTGCTATATCTGTACCTGATGAAAACATACATCATTAAGACCATTAATTTACAATCCACTTCATTCATTTATTTCTAAACCTGACAAGACAAAATTCACTCTGCTTAGTTCAGTGGAATAATTCCCTTTTAAGTACACTCAGTAATCATGATCAGTCCTACAATTGCCATAAAGAAACTTGAATATTGTCACCTTTTCTTCTTAAGCTATTGTCAATCTGTTTGTAGGAAATGTTTTATACATCTAAGGCATCCAAGAAGGGTTAGAAGTGCCTCTTTTATGAAATTGCCGTCCTGGGGGAAAATGCTTTGGTTGGTAGCAGTCATGACTATTGCAATGCTCTCTTTAGAAGTCTTTCATGATTTACCTTGCTTAAATTGCTGTACATTCGGAATGGTCCAGTGCTTGTTCACAGCAATAAGTATGTGCATGTGACACCCATCCTGAGTAGTTTACACTGGCTCTCTGTTAAATATTACTTCATCTTTAAAATTGCCACACTGATGTCTGAGATATCCTGAATATCTCCGATCACACTTATCTTTACATATTTCTTCTCATAACACTAGGTGTAGCAGGCCTGTGTCATTGTTTCTATGGGTTCTAGCTTTTTGTCCATCCATCGACTGATCAAAGAAATATTTCCACCACAGCTTTGTTTATGATGAACCTACCATATGGAAAGAGTTGGCTGATCTGCAGCCTATGTTATCTCTTTCAATCCTACCTGTTCTCCAAAGCTTTGCCATCTGAGTTTCTTCTTTCCTGGTGTCTTTGTGGTTGCTGACCGTTTCTTTCATCCCCCGATATCTAATTTTATGACTCTGACTAATGGATATGTTGCGCCTTAGACTCTGCAGTTTGCAGAGATTAAATACTATAAAAGTTAAATTAGCATTACAATTATATGACTCTGTTATGTCCATGCCAATTATTAAACATTTGGATATTGTTTTTACCATTTTATGTCAGTTAATTTTGTAAATATTTTGTTCTAGTAGATATGGAGAGTCCTAACTAAGGAGTTTATTTATAACATGTATATTGTCTATTTATAACCCAATTTCATTTACAAGACTTATCTTGAGATTTCTGCTTTTATAACTCAGGAGGCTACTAAAACTAGTCCTGTTGAAAATGGCACAGGAAAATGACAAGACACATAATACATCCTGAGTGAAAATATAAGTTTCATGACCGAAAAACTTGATACAACTTGATCCTGAGTTTTAGCATTCATAAAGATCATCTGTAACATCGAGCCCTCAAAACTCGGCACACTTGTGCAACATGTGTTTAACCCCGCAAGCCTTAATGACTGTCAGGATATTGTTTTCACCCAATGTGTCCAGTTTGTCCGGGCTGTATCTCAGAGCAATAAGGTGTAGGAAGTTGATACTTGGTGCGGACATTGGTTAGGGGGTATAGGTGTGCAACGTCATTGTGTGACCTTGATTTGACCTTTGAACTTGCCATAGTGACCTTGACCTATAAAATCTTGCTTGGCTATATCTCGACAACTGTAAGGTGTAGGAAGTTTATATATGGTATCTACGTCAGTAGGGGGTTGTAGGTGTGCAACGTCATGGTCTGACCATGATTTTACCTTTGACTTTGCCATAGTGATCTTGACCTATAAAATCTTGTCTGGGCTATATCTCGGAAACTGTAAGGTGTAGGAAGTTAATAATTGGTAGGGACATTGGTTAGGTGTTGTAGGTGTGCAACGCTATGGTGTGACCTTGATTTGACCTTTGACCTTGCTGTAGTGACCATGACCTATAAAATCTTGCCCGTGCTATATCTTGGAAACCGTCAGGAGTATGAAGTTGATACATGGCAGGGACATTGGTTGGGAGTTGTAGGTGTGCAATGTCATGGTCTGATCTTGATTTCCCCTTTGACCTTGTCATAGCGACCATGAGTTTTAAAATCTTGTCCGGGCTATTTCTTGGATTCTGTAAGGTTTAGAAGGTTTACGTTTGCTAGGGACATCGGTTGGGGGTGTAAGTGTGCATCATGGGATCACCTTTAACTTTGGCTCTGCCAAAGTGTGTTCACCTGCCATATTTGGATTCCTGCAACTGATTATTATATGTACTTTTACATGATTGTGCTCTTTCCAATGATAGCTATTCTCCAATTAATAAATTTTACAGCTTAATAATATTTGTTTACTAATTAATGCTGTCATGTTGCTATTGAATTGTCTTGTTTTAATACTGTTTTAATACTTTCATGTTGAAAACTATTTCCCCAGGATGTGGGGTATGGGCATTTCCGATGTAATTTTTTTAAATTGGTGCAGACATTAGATTCGCCTGATTATTTATTAGCTGTCCTGTTTATTATTTTATTAAAACAGATGATACATTTAGGATTTCCGAAATTTATAATTAACCATTGTCTTCTTTTTTATAACATTTGTAAGCACAAAAGAGGTCCTCAGCGGCCTAGTGGTTAGCCAGGTTGGCATCTAATCACAGACACTCGCGTCTGCGTAAGTTCCACCATAACAAATGACAATGGTGAGAACCTGTCCCAATATGACCCTGGCTGTTGAATGGGAGTTAAAAACTCAACTTTGACTGTGTAAGCAAAAAATAATTATATAATAGATCTAAAACGAACAAGGTACATTATACTGCTGAATTTCTTAAATTCTAAATTCGTCCCAAGAGAAATGCAGCCATGTTTAACATGTCTAAGATGGAAAGGCCATAAGACAGATTTTGATAAAATTTTCAGGAAATATGGACAATGGCACAGAAGATTAAATTTTGGTGGTGATCTATATCATCATCTGGATCCAGGAATGTTTTAATTTTTTTTTTATAATGACACTCATAAGAAATATTGGTGTTGCTGGGCCTTGGCGGAGGTATGCACCCTCTGAGTACTCTTCTTTTTCCAGAAATTGCCATAGCATATTTTCAAGCATGCAGTTTCTCCACAAACAAACCCTAACAGCTAACAGCAACTAAAATGCTAATATTACTGTTTTTCCACCCAGCTCCTGTACCCATTTTGTCGTCATAATCTAAGGAATTATCATATAGTCTCAACAATTTGAAAAAAAAATTAACTTTTTGAACTTGTCTTAGGCAAAAATTATAAGAAATAATAATACTAATAATACTGGGCTCTTATATAGCGCTTTTTCTATCATTAGCTCAAAGCGCTTTACACAGTATTACCCCAGCAAGGATAGCTAGCCTTGGTAACCTTACCTATTGCTGCCATGCAAGGCGCAGAAGCCAGTATCCCTTAAAGCTGGGTACCCATATTTTCCCTGGGTGGAGAGAGGCACAGACCAGGTTAACATCTTGCCCATTGCACATTAAACCAATTTAATTCAATATCATGTATACAATATTTTCAGATATAAACCTTATTCAAACTGAAGAAGATGGTAAAAAACTCAAAATCTGACCGAAAATAAGAAATAAAGGTTTGTGTGCACTTAACCAGTTGTGATTTTTGTGACTACATTAGGTTCCTGATGTCCTCTGATGCATAATTGGTATATCTTTTATTACTTGATCTGCCTTTCAAGTTGTGCCCCAAAAGTGTCTGATTTCACATTCTGTGGTATTACCAGTTTTATAAACAATAACAAAGTGTGGAAGTCAAGAAAGCATATGCAATTGAACAAGTAATGTATCAATCATCCATGACACATTAATACTAACAAAAGACAAGACACTCCTTGTAGTTTCAAAGGTACCTTGCAATATCCCAGAGAAGGAAAACAAGGCTTTCTGATGTCTACTGAAAACAAGAAACTCATCCTCCAAAACACCAGCCTTAAGGTTGCGCAATACTTTTTCAGCTTCCTCCATTTCCCTACCTTCCCTAATATAAAAACAAACCAATAGAATCTTCAGTTTTAATATAGCATAGCTAGTAAGTTCATCTGGCATGTCTTGTGTTGGAGAGTGATTTGTGCTTTCATGTAACAGTCTGACTGTATTATTCTGTAACAGAGGATCACTTGCTGATATGCCATTTCCCTGTAGAAAGTTATGGAAGTGTGTTAGAAAATCCTCCATAATGAATTCTACCATGGCTTGGGTTCCTCTGTTGTGTTTGCGAAACTGATTAACAAGGCCAGTTAATACTTCCTTATAAAACTTGTAGATATAATTTGCTGACAATACCTCTTGTGGCATGTCCTCACTTGAGAGATACTGCTCCAGTAGCACTGTTTCGGAACATTGAGTTACATTACATCTGCCAAATTCCAAACTTACTAACATTAAGTATACTATGATATCCTGGCAGTATTCCTCCAAAAAGCCACTAAAACTGAGCTCTGTTATTTTCCTAAGTTCTTTGTAGAATATGACACTCATCACTGCATTAATTTCCAGTGATTCATCATTACAGTGATTAGTTGATAATTCACCCAAAACTCGCCTGCATAAATTTCTCATGTATCTTAATAGTACATCATGAAATGATGGTTTCTGCCCAGTACATATCCATTGGTATTCATGGATCAAGGATACAAAAAGTGGAATATCGTCAAACACATCAGCTAAGTATAGATCACTGCAACTGTCAAAATTTATTGTGCTGAGACAATGCACACTTTTGTCAATGTTATTTTCGATTGCTCTAGAGGTAACATCACAAATCATTTTTGTAACTTGTCCTGTTTCTAATCTGCTGACAGAGTTTAACAAAAAACTTTGTAGTTCTGCTGAGATATATGTCTTGAGATCGGTACAAGACAACATAGCTTTTCCAAGATTGGCCAGGCACCACAACAGTTGTTTCTGGTGTGTCCAGATCATGTGAACAGGTATACCACTCAGGAGATTATTCTCAGTTTTGAAATAGTGGCTCAAATGTCTCTTTGCCATTGACAAGAGAAGGCGTTTTAGTAAAGTCTCAACCAAAATTGCACATTTTGACAATACGCAAGCACTTCTAGGAACCTCTTCCATCAGCCACAGAAAGGAGGTCTTCAAAAGATAAGTTGATATGCTTGTGTATTGTTTGATGAGGACTTTACCACATGTGTAAACAAGCCTTAAAGTATATCCACAATTTTGGATAAAAAAAGTTTCTGCAGCAGAGAATGAAAGCCTCCACATATTGTTATCTGTACGGTTTGGTCCAACTGGTACTGCATGGCAGTGCATTTTTTGTACTTTGTCAAGCAGCTCTTCTCCAGGCCATTTAGAGGATCTATGCCTGCTTGCCCAACGAGTCATTGTGTTTGACACGTGATGAGTTTCCAGCTCCAAACAATATACAAGGTCACTTTCTGAGAGGTGAATATCCTGGAATTCTTTGCTGGTGGATTTATGTGGATGAGTGGATTTGAAAGCAGGGCCACAAATTTCATAGGATGAATGTTGCACTTCATCAGTTCCCCTGTTCAAAGTTTCAAATATATTCCCAAGGGGGTGATTAAGGTCTTTCTTTATGCTTGGAAGAAATACCTTTGAAATAAAATCAGTCTTGAGTTGCACCTTGTTTCCATATTTGGTGACTGCATATATTTTCATATATACAGGAGATTTGGAATCAAAGTGTATGTCTAACTTGATCATTCCAGAAATGTTTAACAAACTGTAGTCCCTTATACATATCATAAAGTCAGTATCATCCAACCTTTTCTTGAAAGGGTTGAAAGCAAGACCTCCATGGCAACCTTCTGCCTTTCCACCAGACAAAATACCATATGCTTTATCAGAAACACTGTTTATTTGTTCTGCCATGGTTTTCTCAAAATGGCATGTCATCAATCGTTCATATTTCTCCATCATGTAGGGGCGTGAAAGTACGAGAATTAAGGACAAGATTCCTGGATGTATTCCACTTGTACTTTGATACTTCTCTGATAAAAAAGAATCAACCAATTCATTGGAATCTGCACACCTATAGTGGCTTATAAATTCTTCTAGATATGAATGTTCATCCATTTTCCTGTATCTTAAAATATTGTAAATCGTTAGTTTTTGAAAATGGATTTGCTTTCTAACATATTAATAATGACATATATAACATGGAAGTTGCAAATAGTTGTAGCAAATAATCCTTGTTCATTATTTCCTTGTGCATATAATAATAATAGCCTCAAGTTTCTTTTTCTCTCTCATAAAGGGAAACATGTTCCTGCTGTTTGACAAAGGCTGTCAATAATATCTATTATGAGTATAGTAGACATAGTGGTTATATTTGCGATCAATAAAAACGCTTTGTTACCTTCATGCTTGATGAAATCAGTCTCTACTATGCTTAATATATAAAACTCAAGTTCTTTAACAAGATTAAACAAAAAGTGGTCACTGAAGAAGTTACTGACTATGGTAAGGTAACACTGCAGGTCATATAAGTCCATTTTTCAGCACATTAAAAGTTTTATTTTAATTAAATCCTATTTGTTGCACGGGTGTTGGAAGATTACAGAGCCCTATTAGGACACTTTGATCTTTCTTTGAACAAGTGTTAAGTTGTTAGCGTAAGAAGATATTTCTTTAAACAAGTGCTAAGTGGTTAGCATAAGAATATATTTCTTTGAACAAAGAGCTAAATGGTTAGCATAAGAAGATATTTCTTTGAACAAGTGCTAAGTGGTTAGCATAAGAAATTATTTCTTTGAACAAGTGCTAAGTGGTTAGCATAAGAAAATATTTCTTTGAACAAAGTGCTAAGTGGTTAGCATAAGAAAATATTTCTTTGAACAAGTGCTAAGTGGTTAGCATAAGAAAATATTTCTTGAACAAGTGCTAAGTGGTTAGCATAAGAAGATATTTCTTTGAACAAAGTGCTAAGTGGTTAGCATAAGAAAATATTTCTTTGAACAAGTGCTAAGTGGTTAGCATAAGAAAATATTTCTTGAACAAGTGCTAAGTGGTTAGCATAAGAAGATATTTCTTTGAACAAGTGCTAAGTGGTTAGCATAAGAAAATATTTCTTGAACAAGTGCTAAGTGGTTAGCATAAGAAGATCCTGTGAGCAGGATTTGCTATGTGGTGATCACTAGAAATTCTCATGATCGTGACTTAATTATTATGTGGAGATCTTAGTTTCGTGTGATTTCAAGACGGTCTCACTTTCACCAGCTCATCGGGTGCTCACCACTTCATAACATACCAAAATGACTAAAATATACACTGGAATCCAAAATGGACAGTCCAAAACCAGGCAGAGGTTAAGACCCAGTAAAGCCCACCAGGGAGGAATGACTATGGTGATGGGTATGCCAGTTGGAACATCAGATGGTCTGCTGAGATCCGACATTTAGTTGAAAACTGCTTCATTCCATTGATGTGGCCATGGCAAAATCATGTCTGGTTTTTTGCGATGAATTGATGAAACTGACAAGCCTATTTCTATGAGTGCATTGATATGTACCTTACATGGAACTTCATGTTTAACTAAAGTTATGCATATCACAAAAAGTAAACTGAAAATACAGACAGTGCTTAAGATTGAAATTTTCATTAAAATGAGTTTTAGTAACAAAAACAGAAAAGTGTATGGGCTGTGTTATCTTTGAGTACATTTTTTCCAGGTTTTGTGGTTTTTATTTGCCCTTTTTAACATAGTACAAGTACACCAGGCAGGTCGAGGGCAGCCAAACCCCATCGGGTGCATGTACAGGTGTAATTTCATACACAGTATGAAGTGAAATACAAAAAAAAATTATTATATATAAAAATGTGAAAATGTGATAGAAGTGTGGAATGGATTATTGATAGTTTTAATTATATCTACGGTAGGTAATTAAGATTTTTTTTGTTAAGGAGCTCCTATACTGATTCTATTGACTGTGTATAATTCGTATCTTCCATGTGATATAAGTCTACTGACAAATTAATCTCCCAGAGATTGAACTCGGTGTTGCCCCATACCAGATTCTTTCCGCTCTCAATTTTTCTTTATCATGTTATTTTTCTTTCCAATCCAGACTATCTGTGTTTTGTCAGTATTTACTTTTAGTCCAGAAATAATTCCATAGATTTTCAAGGTATTAAGTGCTGTGTGGAGGGAAACAGTTTGTCCATCCAAGATCAATGTGGTGTCATCAGCATATTGTGATCATTTTTTTTTAGTGTTATTAAAATTTATACCTCTTCTGCTTTTATTTTGAATAATTATATAGCACAAGATTTGAGCACAGAGAATAAAAAGATATGGAGCAATTGGGTACTTATGTAACAATAGAAAGTTTCCTAAGTTTAGCTTCTTATATCCTATGCATCTTACTTTTAGAAACATCAAGTCAAAGAGATCATACAAACTTTGTGAAAATTACAACATGTAAATCTTAAATTAAACACGATATATTTGACCAACGGTTGTATGTAAGATATCAGGTACACAGTTGACACCTTTGTTGATCTGTCACAAGTTTGTCTTCTCACCCCTTCCATAAAATAGAATCACCCATGATCTTACTAATAATACAACTAATCTTTCAGGTAAGTATAAAGGCTCATTCCAAATAAAAAAAATGTTTAAAACCTTTGTGAGTGAGCATTTCTGCCCTGAGTACTCAACATACAGATAAGACATATCTTTATAGTGCTATGACTCATGTTTATACTTTTATGTGTTATTTTTATTGGGTAATGACTAATCCTGTATACTCTTCTGTAAAAATGGATGTAAGTGTTTTCTTGTCCCAAGATAAGATAAGCTGTGTGAAAAACAGAATGATCTGAAATTTTAGTCTGGTGCTTTTAATCAGCACAGACCGCCATTTGCAAAGCTTTCAATTGAAAATCTCCCATAGAACAGTTAATTGTGGTTACAATATTTTAAATAGAACCTCGTTAACTCTGCTGATTGCAACTACCGTAACTTGTGTATTAATGTTGTAGAAGGTCACTTCTATTACGGTGTTGTGTCACCAGGGAAAATCTCTGGTTGAATTCTTTTACCAGAGAAAGTTTTTGTTTTACAATTTGTGAAATGCTTTTTAGTATCACTGGAACCTCTACAATTGACGCTAAGAATTATACTCATAATTATGTTATCTTACTTGGCAAGCGGTTGATTAATTTCAAAACATATATATATAACAAAGGAGAGATTTGTTTTTTAGATTATATTGCACATGTCAAAAATAAAATAGGAGTTCTGAAAAAAAAACATTTACAATTAATAACAATGTCAATGTATTTAAACAAAGGTATGGAATACTGTAGGATCACTTATGTGATTGACTAATAGAAATCATAACAACTTCGAATGATTATTTTGTTCATATTTTTGCACTAATACTTCCCATGATAGATTGAATCCAAAGTAGAGTAACAAAGGAATAATATATGGTCACCCTGGCTAACGTTCTGACATCTGCCCTGACTGGGAGATGTCAGGACAATGAGTTGTGCTAGGTTCGGATTTTATAACTGATGTCATGACACATAAAGATAACTAATATATAATACCATAAAAATATAATCCACATAAAAAGACATATTTATTCTATTACCTACAAAGGCGTGTAAACATAGTTTCCATTACTTAGTAGAGTTTTTACATTGTACACCAGTGGGAAGTAAGCTGGGTAGTTACATGCCTAATATGGCAATGCCTGATTGAAATAAATTTTGAGGGGTGGTAACTTTATATATGTGTAGAGCAATATTTGTGTACACATCCAAAACTGGACAATATGATGTATTGTCTGTTGGAACCTTTTAAAGACTGGCTAGTATTATGACATGTCAAGTGGCTGGTTATAGAAAGTGTGTGGTGCCTGTTTTTTTTGACAAATTGGTGCATGTGTGTTCTTGCTAAACTGTGATCACATTAGTGAGCCACATTAGTGGGTAAATTAACTATAGGAGTTTTGAAAGTGAAGCGATCACATTCCATAAGTGTAATATGCCAGCCCCTCAGTTATTTGATTGAAGACTGGGAAAAAGCCCTACAAAGAAAAGCCCTACAGGAGAAAAGCGCTACAGTTCTTTTATATCCTTGTAGAAAAACATACACTATTCTCTAGATCTTGAAGAAAGCCCTATACATCATGTTCAGTTTACAAATGAAAGGGTTGATCATTACTTAAAGGGTATTTCAATTGGTATTCAAACTAACCAGTGCTGTAATTTTCAATCCTAATGCCCCTTTGTAGTTTCAGAAACAATAAAATAAATTAATTTGTTAGCAAGGTAATACCCCTCTGGATTACAATTACTCAATCTCTAGATGATAACTGATTAAAAAATGTTGCAGTGAAATCTTCAAGTGGAAATTGAGTTTGTTCCAGAATGTTTACAGTCAGTTGAACTTAGAATTTGTTCTTGAAGATTGGGATTTATTTACTTTCCTTTGATTAGTAACACAATACTTTTTAATATGTTATTTGCATTGTGAATGTTAAAGTATTTTAGTTTGCAGAGCATTAAATGTGTATGTCACATAGCAAATACTCAAAATAATAATTTTGAAATAATAAAAGTGATGCATAACTGTGAAACAGTTTATGTTTGGCATTGTTCTATCTAAAAAGGACTTTTATCCACAGTCTCAAAATTGGTGTAGGGCATTTTTCGATGTCGGAGTCAACAAATTGTGTGACTTTTCTCTGCATGGGTTTTCTCTGTAGGGCTTTTCTATGCTTTACACTGAAAATTATTAATTTGTCGAAATGGTGCCTAAAACAACAAGTTTCCAAATTTGCTAATTTAAATGCCATTTTCTTGTTGGATGATAGCCAAATGTTGATAACTTATTACTCAGATTAGCTGAAAACTGATGATAAGAAAATTAGTGCACTTAAGCTTAATTTCATAAGAACTTGGCCAATAACAGGTGGCCAAAATGACAAATTAATTGGACTATCAAGGTCATTTTCTTGTCAAAAGTTTGTCCGTTAATTTGTCCAATGAGAAAGTGACAAGTTAAAATTTGTCAATTGGGAAGTTTGTCGTTTTAGGCACCATTTTGACAAAGTCTTGACGAATTAATGTTTGTCAGAGGTTTTCAGTGTACATAATGAAAAATTAGTGCAGAATATTTTGGAAAAAGGAAGTACTAAGAAATTGTTATTTCTGTAACTTAATAAATTTTACACACCAGTGAAATATGTATTATCCTTAAAATTCTGGAGTCTTTATTTTAGGCTCTGTGAAATGAATTCTGGTAGACATGCTATAAATAATGTTTCCTCAAGCTTAACAATAGTTCAAGTGATATTTTAAAACACTGACCCCACACCCTAGTTTATCATGTTATCAATTCAGTGTACCAATACATTTAGCCTTGCCTATGGGCTTTACCAGAGCCCCTGGCTCAATGCTTTATTTTTATTTATTTGGAGTTTTACGTCAACACTGTACAGGTCATATCACGACGGGTAGTTGGAAGGGCAGAGGAAACTAGTACTTTCAGATCGTCAGGGTTCTGTACTGTAAACTACCGACCAATGGCAAGCAACTACCAGTTTCCCCACTTGAGGCCATGACAGAAACCAAACCCTGGCCTCTGAGGGGGAGGTGAGAGTTTTACCACTCTGCCACTGTGCCCCCCCCCCCCTTCCCCCCGGCTCAATGCATAAAATAATGTAAGTCTGTACAAATATTATGTTGGCTTTTAAATGAAACATAAAAACTTGGTATTTGGTCTTGGACCTTAGCTAATCGACTTTGGTTTGAACTAAGTAGAATATAATGTAAATGTCATGCTGATTCCTTTTGAAAATTAATTATGTTTTGTACAGGTCAGATTGTTTTTTTTTTCAGTTACACTTAGTTCCAGTATTCAATTTGCTGTTTGAATATCGTGATACTTGCTGTTGAAAAAATATAAAAATACAGAAGTATATAAAAAATATTAAACATAAAAGATATCTCAGAGCCTAGAAGAAGACTACCCAAAATCAAAAGGTGCATAATATTGTACATACATGTTCCTTGGTGTTAATCATTTGCATAGTGATGAAAAGTCATATTTGGCCCTGTTGTTTGGGAAATGTGTACCAAGTCCTCCATCCCTCCAACATAATGGATTCATATTCAAATTTTCTTTTTAATGAGCTTAAACATAGACCCAGGAGAGTAAAACCTAGGTTCTGGACCAAGTACTGTAAATTTCATTAAAATATTTATAAAGGTTTTAGAGTCCTGTTGCCAAAAAATATACAAGAAATAAAGAGAATAATGCACACTGCTAACGACACAACCTCATTGGCGAAGGTAAATACCCAGGCATATTAGCAGACCTCAACACAATTGAAAATGCTTGAGGATAAAAAGGGTCTTAAACTAGAGTGGGTATGGTTTTGCAAAGAGATAAAATTTCAAATTCTTTCTGAAGGAGAAAAAGCGAGTACCAGAGCAAACATCATGATTAGGCAAACCATTGCAAATCTTTAGAGCATCAGAAAGCAAAGTTAAAAATCAAATTGCTTAGTGTAATTATGCACTGATAGAATAAACTGTGGAACCTCACGAATGTTGTTCAATCGGTAGCTAGTGCATGCTCTTTAATAAGGGAGTTACGTATGAATATCTGATGGTACTGGTGATTGTTTTGGCTGAACAGTTCTGGATACATTACAGCTTTCGAAGATCATGTATATAGAACTGATTGTTGCCAGTGTACTTCATCTCAGGGTTATTATCAATGAAGAGAGTGGTGTATAATGAAAAAAGTATTGGGCAAAGCACTGAACCTTCCATTTTTCAGTATCAGAAAGTATTGGGCCAATGTTAATATCTTGAGACCAATCGCTGAAGTTAGTCTTGACCCATCTAAACATCAAGTCACCAGCACGAAAGCATGACTTTAAATAATTTAGAACATTACATGATCAATTGCATCAAAAGCTGCAAATTGATCAAGCAGTGCCGTTGCACAGGCATCACTTTTTAATGGAGAAATGAACATCATTACTTCTTCTAGGGATGTAATAAATTTGTGACCATTTTTGTTTGTCTGTTTGTTTGTGAGCAGGATTACACAAATACTACTAACTGGATCTTTATGAAAAATCAGAAGATTGGGATTTGTCCAACTTTGATACCATTATATAATTAATTTTGAGAGTGGACCAGATTACCACCTAGATGCCACTTGACCATTCATATTACTACATATTATTCTTTAGAAAAGGGCCACAGAGCAGGAGCCAAGTAGTCAATAGTGAAGAGAATGCACAAAAATCTAGTCAAAGGAGATGATAATATATTTAAAGTGTTACATAGAAAGGAGGGGCCATGGTGGCAGAGTGGTAACACTCTCACCTCCCACCTCTGAGGCCGGGGTTCAATCCCCAGCACGGCCTCAAGTGGGAAAGCTGGTAGTTTCTTGCCGTTGGTCGGCAGTTTACAGTACAGAACCCTGACGAACTGTATGTACTGGTTTCCTCTGCCCTTCCAACTACCCGTCGTGATATGACCTGTACAGTGTTGAAAGTGATGTAAAACCCTAAATAAATAAAAAATACATAGGAAGGAGAATCAACAATTTCATTATCCACATTATTCTCGATCAAAGTGTCCATACTCCTATACCAAGGTCATGCAGCCTAGAAAAAATACCTCTTGTTCTGGGGTGGAATGACAGATTCCTGTCCGTGTCAGTTGGTCAAATGTGCACTTCAGCCAGTGCCATAGGTCCAGTAACTGTGTTTAAAAAAATATTATTGCCATTCATGTTAATAATACCGAGATCATGTTAATAATACCGAGATCCTTTTGGATGACTGATCTGCAGTTTGTCATTCCAACGTAGCTGACTCTTGACTAATTGAACTTTCTCCACATGATAAGAGTAGGACCCAAACACACTGGGTCTTTATTTACATTTAATAATACTTATCCTGAAACATTTTCGCCACCCTGAATGATTTCTATATTTTCAATGCCTCAAAAGGAAGAGACTTTATAAAACATAAAAAAAAATTATTATTGCCATTTATGTAAGTGCATATATGAACTCACCTTAAATAATCTTTAGATTAATCATGCTTCTTAACATGTATTAGAAACAAAAATTTTAAATAGTGTTAATGAAATTAGTTAACAGCAAATAGCAGCATGGATCAAGTAAGAATGTAATAGATAATTGTTGGCTAACCAACCTTACTTGCTTGTGGGTGTATCTAAAGCTAAACCTTTTCATCAAACAAATATATTGGTTTCCGTGCATGTAGAATGTGCTTTTAACATACAATAAAGACTTAATATATGTAGAAATCTGTGTATGAAAATTATGTTGCAAGAATCATACCATATATCAAGTCATTTTTAGAAAAGTCTATAGATAATATATTTTTTTCTTTGTAAAATTTGCAAACACTGTCAGTTAGATATTTATTTAAATAACTGACCATCATTTTTTAATATTTGGAACTACCAGGATATCTTTTCAAACTGTTGCTTTTAAAAGCAATCATTTAAAACTTTTGTTTTGAAAAGGACCCTAAATTTGACAGATAAAACTGAAATTGAGAAATTCCAACATAAAGTCGCCAGCATAAAGATAGAACTTTACAACATACTTGGTCCAACATGGTTGGACTTCTGTGGCAATGGGCTCTAAAAACTGTTTGTTAGATTCCATTAAAGTACATTTCTGGATTATTCTGTTAAACATTAATTTGACATGCTTTCTTGTGAAAACATTGGTCATTTACTAAATCAGAAAATGATATTGTCAATATCAATCAGAGATAACTTTCTTTCATTTAAGATGATTTTTTACTTCTAGAAATTGTATTTTTTCTCAAGATCAGGGTGGTCCCAGAGTTTAGATATTATAGAACTACAACAGAAGATTAAAGTTATCTATGAGGAATAAAAACTTTTAGCAAAAGTTGACTTTAATGAATATTTATTTACATGAATTTGCCATATTATAGATGCCTCACTGGATTAAATTAAATTTTATCATCTTTTTATTGGGAAAATGTTTTAACGATTCTCATGAATACAATTATAATACAGGATAAAACTGCCTACATTCATAACACTATCTTTAGTTTAAATATCAGACATTTATGAGAAACTTCATACAATATCTATTTGGTTTTTTTTTTGTCCTCTGTGCACCGTTTGCTGTTTCTGTAGATATTTTCCAAATCCCTCTTTGGTTGTCACGTTATCAATTTTCAATGTAGATTTTCTTGCCTAAATATTTTACACCAAATTAGTTTGTACTATCATGTCGTAGTAAATATAATGATGTTGCTGGTAATTAACTCTTTATTTACTTTCGTAAAATAAAGGAACGTGTGAAAAATAACAATTTCTTCATGTTAGCATATATGAGTGCACATAAGATAGATTTTGGAAACAATGCATATCGCTTGTAACAACTGATACATATGTATGCTTTGGATATACGGTAGTGTTACATGTTATGAAAAGGTGTTGTAGTAACAGCAAAATAATAATCGAGTCTTTTCACTCTAATTTAGTTAATGTAAATAGCGACCCTAACTTCAAATTAAATATCCGGTTGGTAACTTTTTAAATTTTGACAGGCTACTCAAGAAGTAGTGACGTCAACACAGTGATAACATTTCCAAACACTTTATCGGGTATGCTTTTACTGAATATTCGAAAATAATTATTAATGAGAATTGTTTCACAACATGCAATAAATGGGTTAACATGCTTTTGATTTTCAGTAACGTTTAATTTGAAAGAAACTGATTGCTCATCATGCTAAAAAATTTGTTTTGTATGTACAGTGCTGTGTGTACTGTGTACTGTACTGTAGTCACCAAGGGCCCAAACAGTGCTGCTCCCCGCCGTAATTTGACACAACTTAGACACAGAATTCTTATTTGTTGCCGTTATATGTGCAAAAGTGTGGATTTATATTGATTAAAATCTGCATTGGCACAAGCACAATTAAGCTATATTGTAAATGTATTTACAGAGTGTCTTCGGAACCGACAAGGACGGGTCATAATTCTCTTAATTTCAGAACCGTCACATCCATATTATAAAATATTTTATGACTTTACTTTTATATTGGCTGCTGACTCAAAGCCTGCTGTTGGTGAAAGAAGATTGAAACAAAGATCGATGATTAAAATGTATGGTGTTTTATTTTTTAAAAATAAATGTCTTTGTCTTTTACAAAATACTTTTAGTGGATAAAATTAACATATGGTAATATGGATTGGATGCAAGAAGCATTGTAAAGATAAGCTAAAGGTACAAGCTAAGTTAACTTGGGGTGAAAAGAGATTCACTCTGCTAGGTTTAGAATTCTCAACAAACCTGGATGAAATGCCCGAGTTAAACTATAAGAATGCTATCCAAAAGACTAAAAAAATTCTAAACGCATGGAAACCACGAAATCTAACCCCTATAGGTCGAATAACTATAGTTAAGACTTTGGCCATACCAAAATTCAATCATCTCTTTGCGTCCTTACCTGCTCCAAAAAATATTATGGAGGAATTAAATAAGATGCTATTTGACTATTTCTGTGCAGGTAAACCTGACAAAGTTAAAAGAACTATCATTTCTCAAAATTATGAATGCGGCGGACTCAAGATGTTAGATGTGCTTAAATTTGAAAAAGCGATGAAATTAAACTGGATCAAACGCATTGTAGAACAGTAAAATAGTGCTTGGTTCAAACTGTTGTCAACACGAAACAAAAAATTAAACTATCTTGTCATCTTAGGGGATGACTGGGTCAAACAATTAATGAAAACAGCAAATCCATTTTGGAACGTAGTTTTTGAAAACTGGATAATTTTTTGCAAACGTCAGAAAGTATCTTGCAACCAAGACATATTACATACAAGTTTATGGTTTAATAGTCATATCTCTAAAACCCAAATGTTTTTTTCAAACTGGTTCCAAAACGGTATATCAACAATTGGTGATATTGTAAACTCAGAAGGCATCGTTTTTGAAATAGGATCTCTGAGCAAGATTTTTAATTTCAAACCAAATACCCTAAATTACTATACTGTCAAATCACTTGTAACAAAATTCATTAAGAGAAATAAAAATGGAAATAACTTTTCCAATACTAAGCCATACATACCGTTCCATGTTACCATCCTCTTTGAACCAAAATGTAAAAGTAAATCATTTTATCAAAGTATGATCAATGCAGAGAAAAATCAGCCGAAACATGAATCTAAATGGAACAATGAATTTTGTTACACGGTGACCCAAGAGGACTGGAAACTCATCTACAGATCTTGTTTCAGAACAATTTCTGATAACTCTTTTGTGTGGCTTCAGTATCGAATAATACACAGAATCATTGGCACATACAATTACTTGTATGTAACGAAAATTTCAGACTCAAATCTATGTGGATTATGCGAACAGGAACGTGAAACAATAGTTCACTTGTTTGCACAGTGTGTGAAAGTTGAAGAATTGTGGAAGAATATTTGTTTGTGGGTCAAATCAAAACTATCTTTGAATTTAGATTTAAATATCCCAACTAAGATCTTGGGAAACTTTAAATTAGATGAACATTTCTGGGCATTGAATTTTGTACTGATTGTGACTAGGAAATATATATTTACATGCTCCAAGACCAAAAAGAGTCTAAATATTTATCACCTACAAAAACTAGTTAAGGATCACGAACAAGAAGCTCTGTCCAAAATTAATTCAAAAGAACACACTTTTGAAAAGAAATGGCTATTTTGGAAACATATCTTTGATAATATTTAACCGTATTCACCCCATTGTACTACAGATATGTACCTTTGACAAAATCCTCCCAATTCTTCAATTTAGTTTTCAGTATTATATTGATAATATTTTTGATTCACAAATATATAGATTAATAAAACAAATAGATAAATAAATAGAGACAGATTGAATGAAATTACAATTATACTTAATCCAATTTTGGCACTAAAAGGTAACTAAAGAACATAATATATAATTTTTCAGTGGTGTAATAACTTTAAAAATTGATCTATGTATTACTTTATGTATCCTACCTGTATATATGTAATGTTATCGGTCCAAATAAAAACAAATTTAAAAAAAAAAAAAAATTAACATATTTTACAGAAATTGATAAGCGTTGTCAATGACAACCAGATTTTATTTTGCTTTCAAAATTCATTAGACGAGGTTACCTTGGCTCTACTTTACTTTCGTGTAGAGCCGACTTGGTAACCAGATCATTCGCCACAAAACCCGTTCGCCACATAATTACTTCAGATGTTTTGCCACATAATTACATAATTGGAATTATCAAAGAAACCTAACTTTTTTGAAGGTTGCCATTGTTTGAAGAGGAATAATTGGAATTATCAAAGAAACCTAACTTCTTTGAAGTACCATATATTGTGGGGTTAGCCCGTGAAATGAAATATTTTACAGGGACATTTACTCTAAGTAGAAATGGACAGTAATAGTCTCGTCTCGCCACACGTTTTCTAAGTTGCATATTTTATTTTATTATATTTCTAGGAATCCCTCACGGAATTCCTTTTTCTAATTTGCATATTTTATTTAACAATTGTTTTCATTGGTTAATTAAATTAATCAAGTTTGCAGACAAAATTTCATATTCTAACATGACACGGCTGTGTCCGCGATTCTGATTGGCTAATAAATATAACCCCTCGCTCGCAATATTTCTTGTGGCAAAACGTCTACAGTAATATGTGGCGAACGGGAAATGTGGCGAATGATCTGGTATTCGCCGACTTTACTTACGACTCCACATAAAACTAGGGATTTACAAAAAATCATTTTCTGTTGAATAAAACTTGATAAAATGACTCAAAATGGTTTGGTATAGTTAAAAGTAGTTGATATTAAGCCAAGGACACAGCAAAAACAATACGTGTATTATATATGTATGGAATCATGGAAAACTTGGACCTTCACCAACTCGGCCCCCACCAACTCGGACTCATTTTGATGCAAACTCGGCCTCTTCTAAAATTCATCCCCACCACGATAATGCTGTTTTTATGTATATTATTTATGTATGCGTCATATGTTAATAATGTATTATGTGTGTTAAGAAATAAATTTGCATGGAAATGGTTTTTAGGAGCTAGTACTTTACAAATGATGGCTGCATTATTGTTACCAATGGATTTAATATGAAACACTCTTGTACACATTACTGTAACTTATAATGTAAGCCTGGTTCAAAGTTATGTCATACCATTATATCCATGATTAAAAACTGTAAACAACGATACCTAGATTATTAAAGTCCATCCATAAATAAAGATTTTAGTCAAGTTTAATTTCTAAAAGAATGGGGACGAGTTTTATGGTATTTGTGTTTTATGCAAATCTCTAGTTTTATGTGGGATCATGCCACGGCTCTACACGTAAGTAAAGTAGAGCCGAGGTAACCATGTCTGAAAATTCATATATTATTTCATATAAAAAATAAGGATTTTGCTGCACACCTTACATAAAAATTATTTATTTAAACTGAACAGACACATATTCATCATAACAGACATCAAGGGGAAGGATGTTTTTGTTTGTCTTAAAGCAGATGATTCATAAACTGTGTCCATTGGCGGTTCTGAAAGTGATTGTTTTCCGATCCATCAGTGACTGTTCTGAAGCCACAGCGATGTATTTAACAACAAGCCAAAACACTTTTTCAGTGGCAATTATATAATTTCTGCATGAAGTCATGCAGCATCCCGACTTGGAACCATTTGCATACAGAAATAACTGAAGCCAATCATTGTCAATCTATCTTATGGTGTGCAGACATGTGCGAATTTGGTTGATAAAAACAAAATGTTATTTAATATTTATATCCCCAGACAAAAGTCGGGGATATATTGGATTCAGGTCCGTCGCTCCGCCGCCGCCGCCGTAGAAATTTCCTTGTGGACGCGATAACTCAAAAACAAATTAATATTTTTTTTTCAAACTTGGTACACATGTTAAGGGTGTCCAAAGGAAGATCCCTATTTTAAGGTGACCTTAAACTCCCAATAAAAGAGAACTTATGGCCACCTTAAGGTCAGAAATTGCACTTTTGGCCACTAAGAGCCCTCTAGGTCACAAACTATGATGCTCAGCTGGCTGAAATTTCACCTGAGAACACATTAATATGTTCTTAGTACATGTGCCGAAAATCACGACTTTAAGTTGAGGAGAAAATTGTGTTTGAGGCCCATAAAGACCCCCACTTAGGGATTTTTTGCTATATTTTTCACATATTTTGCCCTATAATTTGGAAGTGGTAACTCTGATGAGTCTCAAACTGCACTAGGTATAACTTTGATATGTAATCCTTGTCTGTAGAAAATTTTAGGGCTGTAGGTTTACCCAAAGGGGTCAACTTAAGGTCTCAAAAGTGCCCACAGAGACCCAATTTATGCACTTTTTGCCACTTTCGAGCACTGTAGCTTTCAAACTATGTCTCTCATCTAAGTTAAATATCATCTGAGAATATATCTATGTGTTTTCTTATATCTGCCCCAAAATTTAGGCCTTTAATAGACATTTAACCTGTGTGTGAGGACCATAAACACCCACCCGAGTGACCCTTATAAGACATTTTTCACATATTTTTCCCTGTAACTTGGAAAGGGTAAGTCTGAGAAGTTTCAAACTGTATTAGATATACATTCTATGTGCAACCTTTGAATGTGAAAGATTTTTAGTCTGAAGCTTTGATTTGAAGGTCACATTGAGGTCTCTAAAAGGCCCACAGAGACCCGATATTTTGCCTTTTTGCCACTTTTAAGCCCTGTGACTGTTAAACTATGTTACTGATAGAGCTGAAATCTCACCTGGGAATATATCATTATGTCATTTTTACATGTGCCAGAAATAAAGGCTTTAAGTAGACATTTAACCTGTGTGTGAGGACCATAACACCCACCTGAGTGACCCTTTTTAGACATTTTTCACATATTTTTCCCTGTAACTTGGAAATGGTAAGTCTTGAGAAGTTTCAAACTGTATTAGATATACATTCTATGTGTAACCTTTGATTGTGAAAGATTTTAAATCTGAAGCTTTGATTTAAAGTTCACATTGAGGTCTCTAAAAGGCCCACAGAGACCCAATATTTGGACTTTTTGCCACTTTTAAGCCCTGTGACTGTTAAACTATGTGACTGATAGAGCTGAAATCTCATCTGGGAATATATTATTATGTTCTTTTTACATGTGCTGAACATCAAGGCCTTTAGTAGATATTTAACCTGTGTATGACGACCATAGATACTCACCCGAGTGACCCTTTTTAGACATTTTTTACATATTTTGCCTTGTAACTTGGAATGGTAAGTCTGAGAAGTTTCAAACTATATTAGATATACATTCTATGTATAATCTCTGATTGTGAAAGATTTTAAGTCTGAAGCTTCAATTTGAAGGTCACATTGAGGTCTCTAAAAGGCCCACAGAGACCCAATATTTGGACTTTTTGCCACTTTTCAGCCCTGTGACTGTTAAACTATGTGACTGACAGGGCTGAAATCTCAACTAGGAATACATTATTAAGCGTCTTCTTTTTCCATGTACCGAACATCAAGGCCTGTAGTAGACATTGAACCTGTGTATGACGACCATAGACACTCATCCAAGTGACCTTTTTTGACATTTTCTACTGTATTTTGCCCTGTAATTTGGAAATGCTTAGTGTGACAAGTCTTAAACTGTATTATATCTAATTTTTTGTTTGTTATGTATGTCCCCCAAAAAGTTTCAGATCTGTAGTTTAATTGCTAAGGTCTCTTTAACAATTGTAAAATGCCCACAGAAACCCAATTTATGGACATTATGCCACTTTAAAGCCCTGTAACTGTCAAACTATGTGGGTCATAGAGCTGAAATCTTTGAATTTTTAAAAGGAAGTGCCTGTCTCTTTAAATTTTGAATATTAATGATGTTATGGCTATCTTAGTCTTTTAAGAACTTATTTTTGTGTGTTGTACCTCTGCTTGCTGAGTTTTTAACTCTTTAAAATGAAACTGGTTAAACATATTCAAGTAGGCAAAATGGACACTGTTATTTTCTGGTGAGCTTTAAGTCCCAATATTAATAAAAGTATATCCTTATGTAGTAAAACTAGGGGATTTTTAACCCTCAACTAGCCCAGTTTTATTCAACTTGCCTCAGTTAATTTTGACACAGCTCCTACAGTTATGAACTCATTTCAGTTGATAATCACATACTTAAAATTCTCAATTCTTTTTGTATTTGATTACCCCTTTGATATATATCAGATTGTTTGTTTACCATTTATGCTGTAGTCCCAACCCACATCCCCCACCCACCTCTGGGACCTCCAGCTATATTGAGTGACACTAAATAAACAAAGGTATTTAGTGATATCAAATGAGAAACAAAGAACTCAATGGGGTTGCAGATCTTGTGTAATGCCACTTTTAAGCCCTGTGACTGTTAAACTATGTTACTGATAGAGCTGAAATCTCACCTGGGAATATATCATTATGTCATTTTTACATGTGCCAGAAATAAAGGCTTTAAGTAGACATTTAACCTGTGTGTGAGGACCATAACACCCACCTGAGTGACCCTTTTTAGACATTTTTCACATATTTTTCCCTGTAACTTGGAAATGGTAAGTCTTGAGAAGTTTCAAACTGTATTAGATATACATTCTATGTGTAACCTTTGATTGTGAAAGATTTTAAATCTGAAGCTTTGATTTAAAGTTCACATTGAGGTCTCTAAAAGGCCCACAGAGACCCAATATTTGGACTTTTTGCCACTTTTAAGCCCTGTGACTGTTAAACTATGTGACTGATAGAGCTGAAATCTCATCTGGGAATATATTATTATGTTCTTTTTACATGTGCTGAACATCAAGGCCTTTAGTAGATATTTAACCTGTGTATGACGACCATAGATACTCACCCGAGTGACCCTTTTTAGACATTTTTTACATATTTTGCCTTGTAACTTGGAATGGTAAGTCTGAGAAGTTTCAAACTATATTAGATATACATTCTATGTATAATCTCTGATTGTGAAAGATTTTAAGTCTGAAGCTTCAATTTGAAGGTCACATTGAGGTCTCTAAAAGGCCCACAGAGACCCAATATTTGGACTTTTTGCCACTTTTCAGCCCTGTGACTGTTAAACTATGTGACTGACAGGGCTGAAATCTCAACTAGGAATACATTATTAAGCGTCTTCTTTTTCCATGTACCGAACATCAAGGCCTGTAGTAGACATTGAACCTGTGTATGACGACCATAGACACTCATCCAAGTGACCTTTTTTGACATTTTCTACTGTATTTTGCCCTGTAATTTGGAAATGCTTAGTGTGACAAGTCTTAAACTGTATTATATCTAATTTTTTGTTTGTTATGTATGTCCCCCAAAAAGTTTCAGATCTGTAGTTTAATTGCTAAGGTCTCTTTAACAATTGTAAAATGCCCACAGAAACCCAATTTATGGACATTATGCCACTTTAAAGCCCTGTAACTGTCAAACTATGTGGGTCATAGAGCTGAAATCTTTGAATTTTTAAAAGGAAGTGCCTGTCTCTTTAAATTTTGAATATTAATGATGTTATGGCTATCTTAGTCTTTTAAGAACTTATTTTTGTGTGTTGTACCTCTGCTTGCTGAGTTTTTAACTCTTTAAAATGAAACTGGTTAAACATATTCAAGTAGGCAAAATGGACACTGTTATTTTCTGGTGAGCTTTAAGTCCCAATATTAATAAAAGTATATCCTTATGTAGTAAAACTAGGGGATTTTTAACCCTCAACTAGCCCAGTTTTATTCAACTTGCCTCAGTTAATTTTGACACAGCTCCTACAGTTATGAACTCATTTCAGTTGATAATCACATACTTAAAATTCTCAATTCTTTTTGTATTTGATTACCCCTTTGATATATATCAGATTGTTTGTTTACCATTTATGCTGTAGTCCCAACCCACATCCCCCACCCACCTCTGGGACCTCCAGCTATATTGAGTGACACTAAATAAACAAAGGTATTTAGTGATATCAAATGAGAAACAAAGAACTCAATGGGGTTGCAGATCTTGTGTAATAGTGAGAGAGGTGTGGAGAAGGGGAGAGGGGTGGGGTAGGAGGTGGTGGGCTTCATCATATAACACAAAGGGGAGTCAGAACTGAGATTGTGTCACATATTTAGGTTGCATATATATGGACCACATATATAGGAATAGAGGAAATGAATAACTGAAAACAATTTACAAATTCTATAAATAATATAATAAAATAATAATATAAATAATTTTTTTTTAAATAATATTTTATTTGTGAACAAATATAGAAACAGATATGCGCTTTTGGGATTATGAATTTTAGAATGGACATTCAATCATCAATCATTTAAATACTTTGAAATTAGGTTAAGAGTTATCATTGCAGGAAGATTGAAAAGTATGATGTTGAGTTAAAAATAATATTTTATTTGTCAACAAATATAGAAAGAGATATGCTCTTTTGGGATTATTATGTTAGAATGGACATTCAATCATCAATCATTTATTAATAAATACTTTGAAAATAGGTTTAGAGTTATCATTGCAGGAAGATTGAAAACATAATTTGAGTTATGTATTCGGCGTCTGGGGATACACCATCTTCTTGGGAAGATACAAACAGAGTAGATTGATGTGCTGAAGTTCATATAATAATGGGTAATTATGCTTTAAAAAATTCCCGATCAAAACCTGTGGCGTGAGTGATGACCTGTCTGGGGATATGTTGGCGCCGAGTTGGCCCAATCTAGTTTGTCTTCTGGTTTGTGCCTAGATGTGGTTACCTCGGCTCTACTTTACTTGCGTGTAGAGCCGTGGCCTGACCCCACATAAAACTGGAGATTTGCTTCAAATGCATATACTTACAAATATATTCACGCAAGTATTTTCAGGACTATTTTGTTATTTTCCTCTTCAGCAAACACAACTGAGTGAAAATAAATGACATTTACACATTTCCAGCATTTTTTTTTAAAGATTTTTCCAAAATATTGAAAATGTTCTTTTATTGTAAAAGTTGTCTGAAATCACTTATACATCATAATCTCAGAATCCTTACATCAAAATCAATTGGTTTAAACTACATAAGATTAAATTTAGCCATTTATCTAGTTTAATTCAACAGAAAAGTCTTTTGTGCAAATCTCCAGTTTTATGTGGGGTCGAGCCACCGCTGTACACACAAGTAAAGTACAGCCGAGGTAACTACGTCTAGTTTGTGCCAGGATGATGTAGGTTTGTGCTGGTGACTGGAATATCCGATATCAGGAATTGTTGGTACAATTTTGGAATATTTGCTACACAGTTATTGGAATATTCCCTATATACAATAAATACAGTTTATTTCAAATATATTTTATTGCATGCACAGTACTGAAATGCTACAGGGGCCCAATTTATTCCTTTTTCTCAGAAACCATGTAACATGTCTCTACCTCTGCCTTATCACAGTCGATATTCAGATTAATCTGGTGCTAAATGATTGGAAAGTGATAGTTTGTTTGTATAAAATTTTTCTTATTTTTATCCTATCTTCCTCATAACTTCTAAACTAACATAAACTGAGTTTTTCTTCTACCTTTTAATGTAAATTATGTGCAAATCTTAGTTCTTTAGATGTAACACTCAGTATTATCTATCAGCATCAATAACTAAATAAAAGACAATATAACATTTGTAAATGATGTTATATATCTGGGGATTTTTATATACAATCCCTGCAATGCCTATTCCAATTTAATCCAGAACTTGACCTGTCTACTGTGACAATTATCTGCATCTTTCTGTTGGTTTTTCACCTTCAATGTCTCCATACCTCCAACCCCATTTTAGCATGCATATCCCCCTTGGAATATATCTCACAATGGTCGGGACACTGGGTGGACCTTCTGTTTGCTTAACAATATTTTTTTTTTCTACACATTGAGATATAAGTGAATCTGCTTAGGTCTAATAAGTATTTTATGATTTCATATCTCTAAATAGGAACTACAATGTAATATATTAAAGGCCTACAATAGTTTTTTTGCAACTATTTCAGAAAGCTCTGAAAACCATTAAATATTTTGAAGAAGGATAAATCTTAGCATTTCAGGAGATTGATAAAAAAGATGAAAAAAACAAATGGTTTATAATGATTGTGAATCTCATAAAATGGGTGCTACAAATATTACCCAATGAATGCCTGTGGCATGCGAAATGGCCTGTCTAGGGATATGTTGTCATTGAGTCGGTGCTAGCTAGTTTTTAATCAAAATTAGGGCATGGCTGCAAAAAAGTAAACTGTTCTGTAGTAAATATTAGTGCTGGGATGGTGGTTTGAATTGGAAAGTGAACTCAAAGAGTCAAAGATACAATCAAGTTGTAACTTTTTTGAAACTCTCTTTGTTGTATGAACAAGTCCAAAGGTCACCCAGTTGACAATATTTGGGAATTTTTTGTGATGCCTGTCTTGGATTTCCATCCAGACCTGATCCAGTCAGTTGATCAGCTGACTAATGTTAAAAGGGTATTGTTTATGTTTACAAGAATGTTCAATATTTGTATGTTTCTGGTCAGCCACTGAAGTTTATCACCTACCATAAACAATCTTAAAGAAATATTTACAATTGAACAGATGTTTAAATCTTTTCAACAGCAATAATTAATGGAAGACCGAAAGTTGATCATGGAGAGATTTTATTATAGTAATGAGATAGTTTTCTTCCTTCATGTTTTGAAGAGTCACATTAATTAGCTATCTAAAAGATAAAGTAACTGTATATTTTTCTAACATTTCTTAGACAATTCTGTTCTTTACGATGCTAGTTCAGTAAGCTGGGATTGTGTCACTGACTCACTGGGCAGTTAACAGATGTTATTATTGGATATTCATTATTTTATCCCCGAAAAGCGGGGATACTATGAATCACGCATGGTCATCATCCGTGTCCGCAGAGATTTTCTTGTGTTCAACCTACAAGCCACATGTCTTTTGGGATTTCTTTTAAACTTTGCAAGTGGCTTACTATGGCAGAAATCTGGCCACCCTATTGTTTTGGTAGCCCAGGAGTCAAAATTAGGCTCTGGGGAGTCAAAAATGTCTAAAATTTTGACTATTGGCTGTGTTCAAGCTGTGGTGCACAGTTTCTTTCAGATTTATTTTATATTTAGTGCATGAATTGGTGGGGATGACATCTCGCCACCCTATCTTTTTTGTAGGCCTAGGGTCAAAGTCAAGCGAGTAATAGCTATTTTAAGCCCAGGAGTCAAAATTATGCTCTGGGGAGTCAAAAACATCAATAATTTTGACTTGTAACTTGAAAACTATTGCATTTGGAGAATTTTGTTTAAATATGTTATTCAGCTACTTTTGGGTCAGCTATAACATAGTAAAATTGCAGACCTGTAGTACTTTGAGGTTCTCACTGTTGAGTAAATCAATTGTAACGTGAAAACTGTTGCAAAAGTGCTTATAACTTGCTTATTATTGGTCCTAGAGGTTTGAAATGTCAAAGCAATCTATAGGAAATCATAGGCAAGGAATCTTCTGATGTGTTCAGATTTGACCTTGGGCCCCTCCTTTGAGGTCAAACTAGGATAGTCGAAGTTAAAAGTGCCTCTAACTCACTTATTATTGGTCCTAGAGGTTTGAAATGTGAAACCAACCTATAGGAAATCATGATCTAGGAATCTTCTGATGAGGTCACATTTGACCTTGGGCCCCTCCTTCAAGGTCAAATGAGGATAGCCAAACTTAAAAGTACTTATAACTCGCTTATTATTGGTCCTAGAGGTTTGAATGTGAAACCAACCTATAGGAAATCATGGGCTAAGAATCTTCTGATGTGGTCAGATTTGACCTTGGGCCCCTCCTTCAAGGTCAAATGAGGATAGCCAAATGTAAAAGTGCTTATAACTTGCTTATTATTGGTTGTAGAGGTTTGAAATGTAAAACCAACCTATAGGAAATCATAGGCTAGAGGTCAAATGAGGAGAGCCAAAACTTAAAGTGCTTAAAACTCACTTATTATTGATCCTAGAGGTTTGAAATGTGAAAACAACCTATAGGAAATCATGGGCTAGCATTCTTTTGATGTGATCAGTTTTGACCTTGGGCCTCCTTCAAGGTCAAACGAGGATAGCCAAATGTAAAAGTGCTTATAACTCGCTTATTATTGGTCCTATTGAGGTTATTATTGGTATTATTGAGGTTTGAAATGTAAAACAAACCTATAGGAAATCATGGGCTGGAAATCTACTGGTGTGGCCTAGGAATCTATCTTGGGCTAGGAATCTTCTGATGTGGTCAGATTTGACCTTGGGCCCCTGTTTTTCAAAAATGTGGGAACTTTTCCAGGTTTGAACTTTCCAGGGATTTCTATACATTTTATCCTTTTTATACGCCTCCTTGAAGGTGAAACAACATTTCTAAAACCCTAAACTGCCTTGACCTCTTTTGTTGCTTCTACAGGTTTGCTATGTTCGGGGATACACCACCAGCTCGCAATAAAGTGAGCGGCCTTTGTCTAGTTTTAAAGGTGATCCACATTAGGTTCCATTAATATACTTGTCTTCAAGGTTAAGTGGTTTTTAATCGAAAAGAGAAAATGGAAAATAATAATAAATTACAGAGAGAACCAAATATATGTAAGTTTTTATGCAGTATAACTTTGACATACCTTTTAAACTTTGAAAAGAAAATGTCAACTATATTTGAATACATATGGGACTGAAGCTTGGAACACAAAAAATTATCGATGCTATTGTAGCCATTTAAATACAAATTCCTAAAAACTGACAACTCGCTTTTGTATCTTGTGACTTGTTCACATACACACTGTAATATTTATGTCCACCCCACTGTGGGGTGATTCCCGGGTGAACATATTATTTTTGCTTTTTCCGTCATCCGCCGTCCACCGTCCAGACGCTTGGTTTCCGCTCATTTGAAGGAAAAGTATTTATCCTATCTTTACCAAATTTGGTATGGGTTAATTGCTTGCATGGGATTGGGTTAATAGCTTGCATGGGATTGCTTTTGGTGAAGATAGGTCTATAGCTAACTGAGTAATAGCTACTTAGCTACTTTTGTGTACTTTTTTTGTTTCCGGGCATTTTAAAGAAAAATATTTGACATATCTTTACCAAATTTAGTATGAGCATTACTTAGGTCGATAGCTTGCTTGGGATTGCTTTTAGTGATAATAGCTATATAACTGAGTAATAGCTACTTTGCCAAAAATGGAAAAACACAAATTTGCTTCTATTTCCTTAACCATGCGAGGTAGAGCAATTTCGTCGAAATTTTCGACACCCAGGGTATATGAGAAATGTACTCTTGGCAATTTTCAAAAAAATTTCCCCTCCCCCAAAATGGCGGCCATTTTGAATTTTCGAATTTTTGCCAAAAATGGCAAAACACAAATTTGCTTCTATCTCCTTAACCGTGCCAGGTAGAGCGATTTCGTCGAAATTTTCGACACCCAGGGTATCTGAGAAATGTACTCTTGGCAATTTTCAAAAAAATTCCCCCTCCCCAAAAATGGCGACCATTTTGAATTTTCGAAGTTTTTCCAAAAATGGCAAAACACAAATTTGCTTCTATCTCCTTAACCGTGCGAGATAGAGCGATTTCGTTGAAATTTTCGACCCACTGGGTATCTGAGAAATGTACTCTTGGCAATTTTCAAAAAAATTTCCCCTCCCAAAAATGGCGGCCATTTTGAATTTTCGAATTTTTGTCAAAAATGGAAAAACACAAATTTGCTTACCTCCTTAACCGTGCGAAATAGAGCGATTTCGTCGAAATTTTCGACCCACAGGGTATCTAAGCAATGTACTCTTGGCAATTTTCAAAAAAATTTTCCTCTTCCCAAAAATGGCGGCCATTTTGAATTTTCGAATTTTTGCCAAAATTTGAAAAACAGAAATTTGCTTCTATCTCCTTAACCGTGCAAGATAGAGCGATTTCGTCGAAATCTTCGACCCAACCAATGCAAAAAGGCATGAAGCTGAAATAATTGACATGTATACTAATAAATATTTAAGCATCATTGATATATTTTACAAATGAAACAGGGTCTTGTAATGCCCTTGTTCCACCAAAGGATTAAGCCCTGACCCTGTCGGCGACCCTTAATCATGGACAGTCGGTGAAAAAAAACAAAAATGGGCGGGAAAACTGGATCGGTTTCAAAGTCTGGGATTAAGTACAGATCGTCCTCAGGAAGCCTCAGGATGCCTCAGGCGGCCCCAGACAGTCCCTAACTGGTCTGGGACTAAGAACAGACTAAGCCATTTGTCTGGTCGGTTTGAACCACGATCCTGTCGTACACAAACCGACTGGGTCCCAGGACGCCTCAGGCCTCCTGGGACTAAGCCCCGACTAACCCAGGATTAAGTCCCGACCCCACAAGGTGTCCTGAGGCATCCCCAGGCGTCCCCAGACCGAGATAGCCGATTTTTGTTTTGCAATGGTAGTAAGGGTCGCAGGAAGCCTGGGACTAAGGAATAGAGGGTCTGGGACTAAGGGTCGCAGGCGGCCTGGGACAGCATAGGACTGTGTAAATTTGGTCTGAGGAGGCCTGAGGAAGCCTGGGACTGGACATTTTGTTTATGGCGGGAAAAAATAATCGGTTGGGGTCGGGAGAAATATCAAGCATGTTTGATATTTCTCACGGCCCCAACCGACCCTTAATCGGGAGCCTTAATCGGGAGCCTTAGTCGTGTGGTGGAACACCCACATAAGTCTACTGTACAATTTTTGCAAAAGGTTCATGGGGTGGACATTACACATGACAATGTGTGTTCTTCTATGCTATCCTGTTTCTATTCATATGTCGCAGCTACTATCAACAGGGCGTCCTATTTCTAGTTTACGAATATTACGACTGTTCATCTTAAGCCTTATTATTATTTATTATATGCTTGGGTATGAAACAAAAAGCAGTGAATCTACTATCCGATTTGAATATTTCATTGTTTCCTTGTTAAATTATTCTTGTACGAAACTTGATATAAACCTGGGAATATGAGTTGGTTCATCTGTGTGGTGGGTGAAGTTTTGTGTTTTAGTTTTACGACCATGGGTTGTTGCTGCTTGAGTTCGGTCAGTGATGGTGAAATAATAACAGGTTTATAAAATAATTCTGATCCCTATTAGTGTAAGAAATAAGGAATGCATAGTTGAAGACTGATCACAAGTTTTTAAAACATCGATGATAGAAAATGAGATAACAGCGGTTTTACAATGTTACACTGACTTTAAGTTACTTAGCACAGAACATTTTGTGTACAGTTAAGCAAATGTTCCATGCATCCATGTACATAATGGTATCAGTCAATTGCTGTGCAAATGTTGTGTTTTTAGTGTTAAGAAGTATAATCGCTGGCCTGTGTTTTTTTGTGATTCACACATGAATTGGTAACCAAGAATAAAGCTGTCAAAAGGCGGGGTGAGAAAGATCATATGTTAAAAAGCTTTAATATGCTGGTTTCAGATTTCACGTACCACTAACTTAGGTATAACTGTTATTTTGTTGTCTGAGTGGAGGAAAAACCAATTGTCATACTTTGTATAGCATATGATATACGATTACAATAAATTGTAGATTCCTAACTTCTTCTCATGCTTACAAAGAACATTATTCTGTGTTTTGGTGCATAAATAGTGTACCATTACATGAAATTGAAAGACCCTATGTGTTTATCTCTACTTGAAATCATTTATTTCATGGTTACAGTTACAAATGCCTTTCCTGTTGTATGTTTTGATGTATATATTGTATACATATAGCAAAATGTTTTGTCAAATATAAAATAAATTAAAAAAACACTAAAAATTATTACCATTATGTGTTTATATCTATTATAGAAATTATGTATTTATTTATTATAGAAATCATATCTAGCTTTTTCATCCTCCTGTTGTCAGTCTTGTAAAAAAAATACATCAATGCGATGTCATGTAGTTGACGACCAGAAAAATTCTTCAGTGTGCCACAGTGGAATTCCAGATTATAGCATGAACGTGAAATGTGCATCTTCTTTAAAGGGAAGTTTACGGAACAGAGCTTTAATAAAGATTTTAACTGTATGATTATGTCTTTTGCCAGTAAATTTCATATTATATATAAATAAGTAGAGTGAAACAGTGAAATTAAAGAACAAAACTTAAATTATTGCTCACACAAAGGTTCACTAGTAATTATGTCCACCCCCCTGGGGGGTGGATATATTATTTTTGCTTTTTTCGCCGTCCGATGTCCGATGTCCGGCGTCCGGCGTCCGATGTCCGGCGTCACACATGGTTTCCGCTCATTTAAAGGAAAAGTATTAGAGCTATTGTCACCAAATTTGGTATGCAGGCTTATTGGGTCAGTAGCTTGCTTGGGATTGCTTTTGGCTGTTGTACCTCTTTTGCTTACTGAGTAATACTTAAGTACAGCTATTTTCAGTACCCATTGGTTTCCATGCATTTAAGCCAAAATAATTAAAGATATTTTACTACAATTTTGAATACAAGATTGTTATGTCCATAGCTCGCTTGGTATTGCATTTGGGACTGATAGCTTTGTCAGTACATGAGTAATAGCCATTTAGGTACTTCATTGTGTATTTTCAGTACTACTTTTGAGTAATTTGCTTCTATCTCCTTAACCGTGCGAGATAGAGCGATTTCGGCAAAATTTTCGACCCACAGGGTATCTCAGGAGTGTACTCTTTGCAATTTTCAAAAAATTTTCCCCTCCCCAAAAATGGCGGCCATTTTGAATTTTCGAATTTTTGCCAAAAATGGCAAAACACAAATTTCCTTCTATCTCCTTAACCGTGCGAGATAGAGCGATTTCGTCGAAATTTTCAACCCGCAGGGTATCTGAGGAGTGTACTCTTTGCAATTTTCAAAAAATTTTCCCCTCCCCAAAAATGGCGGCCATTTTGAATTTTCGAATTTTTGCCAAAAATGGCAAAACACAAATTTGCTTCTATCTCCTTAACCGTGCGAGATAGAGCGATTTCATCGAAATTTTCGATCCACAGGGGATCTAAGGAATGCAATCTTTGCAATTTTCCAAAAATTTTCCCCTCCCCAAAAATGGCGGCCATTTTGAATTTTCGAATTTTTGCCAAAAATGGCAAAACACTAATTTGCTTCTATCTCCTTAACCGTGCGAGATAGAGTGATTTCGTCGAAATTTTCGACCCACAGGGTATCTAAGGAATGCAATCTTTGCAATTTTCCAAAAAATTTTCCCCTCCCCAAAAATGGCGGCCATTTTGAATTTTCGAATTTTTGCCCAAAATGGAAAAACACAAATTTGCTTCTATCTCCTTAACCATGCGAGATAGAGCGATTTCGTCAAAATTTTCGACCCACAGGGTATCTGAGCATTGTACTCTTGGCAATTTAAAAAAAAATTTCCCCTCCCCTAAAATGGCGGCCATTTTGAATTTTCAAATTTTTGCCAAAAATGGCAAAACACAAATTTGCTTCTATCTCCTTAACCGTGCGAGATAGAGCGATTTCGTCGAAATTTTCGACCCACAGGGTATCTGACGAGTGTACTCTTTGCAATTTTCAAAAAATTTTCCCCTCCCCAAAAATGGCGGCCATTTTGAATTTTCGAATTTTTGCCCAAAATGGAAAAACACAAATTTGCTTCTATCTCCTTAACCGTGCCAGATAGAGCAATTTCGTCAAAATTTTCGACCCACAGGGTATCTGACCATTGTACTCTTGGTAATTTTTAAAAAAATTTCCCCTCCCCAAAAATGGCGGCCATTTTGAATTTTCGAATTTTTGCCAAAAATGGCAAAACACAAATTTGCTTCTATCTCCTTAACCGTGCGAGATACAGCGATTTCGTCGAAATTTTCGACCCACAGGGTATCTAAGGAATGTAATATTTGCAATTTTCAAAAAATTTTCCCCTCCCCAAAAATGGCGGCCATTTTGAATTTTCGAAGTTTTGCCAAAAATGGCAAAACACAAATTTCCTTCTATCTCCTTAACCATGCGAGATAGAGCGATTTCGTCAAAATTTTCGACCCACAGGGTATCTGAGCATTGTACTCTTGGCAATTTAAAAAAAAATTTCCCCTCCCCTAAAATGGCGGCCATTTTGAATTTTCAAATTTTTGCCAAAAATGGCAAAACACAAATTTGCTTCTATCTCCTTAACCGTGCGAGATAGAGCGATTTCGTCGAAATTTTCCACCCACAGGGTATCTAAGGAATGTAATATTTGCAATTTTCAAAAAATTTTCCCCTCCCCAAAAATGGCAGCCATTTTGAATTTTCGAATTTTTGCCCAAAATGGAAAAACACAAACTGGCCTTAACCGTGCAAAATAGAGTTATTTTGTTGAAATTTTCGACCCATAGGGTATCTAACAAATGTACTCTTGGCAATTTTCAAAAAAATTTCCTTTTCCCAATAATGGCGGCCATTTTGAATTTTCAAATTTTTGCCAAAAATAGAAAAACAGGAATTTGCTTCTATCTTCTTAACCGTGCAAGATAGAGTGATTTCGTCAAAATTTTCAACCCAACCAATGCAGAAAGGCATGAAGCTGAAATAATTTACATCTACACTAACAAATATTTAAGCATCATTGATATATTTTACAAATGAAACAGGTCTTGTAAGACTACTGTACAATTTGGGCAAAAGGTTCATGGGTGGACATTACACATGATAATGTGTGTTCTTCTATGCTATCCTGTTTCTATTCGCATCTACTATCAACAGGGCGGCCTATTTCTAGTTAGTAATTACAGTGTTACGGGGTACTTAACTTGTCTGTCCTTGGTGGAGAGCAACATTTGTGGCTATTGGAGGCGCCTTAAAATATAACAGGTATATATACAGATGGCAAATTTGGGGTAAAGAGATGGCAGAAGCTATTAGCTTTTGTATAAAGAACCATCCCCATTTCCTTTCACCTAATTAAGTGTCCCTGAAAGGGCGCTTATTTGTTTGTGCTTTGAACAGTTTCCTCACCGCCGCCTCATTATGATCTCCCTTGAATATCTCCCTTATTATTGGAAGATTTCTAACCATATTTGGCAGTTATATACCTTAGGTGTGGGAAAAGTTTTCCACCTGCTTAAGTTTGACCTTTGATCTTAACAAGGTCACATGATCCAATTTTTTATTTTTGCGAACACCCACCTGTCATCACCACTCAGCAAAATCTATTGACCCCAGCCAGTGTTCGAAACTGCGTGGGCCCGGTGGCCAGGAACTACCAAGTTCTGGCCATCTTTTTTCGCAAATGCGTAGCCCAGCTGGCCATTAACTCTAGCAATAACGTGTGGAGTCAAAACAAAATGAAATTTTGATGCTCTGGTTCCTGATTAAACGCGAAGAAAAAAATTGTAAGACAACCAGTTGAAATACTCTTTTAAAATCGAAGGAACTTCACTGAATTTCTGCTTTCCGGTGGTAACGTTTCGAAACACTCCTAGTACGTGGGGCGTCTTTGTTTTTTAAAGATTTGGAAATAAGATTTTTATCAATATGTAAAAAAATAAAATACAAAAAATAGAGAGATTTAAATTTTAATTTTATTGGGCTATTTAAATTTCATGCGGGCCATGAAAAGTGAAAAGTTAATGGCCCTTCTGGCCATCTAGCTTTCGTTGGGTAGTTCATACACTGACCCCAGCGGCTTGTAATTTTATACACATGTTCATACTATCAAAAACGTGAGCTGGTTAGATTTTGGGAGTGATCCAATGAAAATTGGCCGATTTATGAGCGATTTTCTCAAGTACCAACCAGAAAGCTTAAAATTCATGTGAACCCCCCTATTATCTTCTTAAATATTGCATTTGGAGCCATAAAATGTATTAGGAAGTAGTAAGAAACCATATTTGGAGAGTCTAGAAAGCAAGTCAAACTGGGGTCATAAAATAGCGAATTTTGACATTTTGCCTTATATCTCCTTTATTATTGCTCATAGAGCTTTAGAATGTATTAAGAGGTATTGGGAAACCATCTATTGCAGAGTTTATATAGTCGGTCAGATTTACCCCCTGATCCCCCTTATTGGTCAAAGTGGGGTCATAAATAAGCCAATTTTGTGTTTTTGCCTTATATCTCCTTTATTGTTGCTTTTACAGCCTTAGAATGTATTAAGAGGTATTGGGAAACCTTATGTGAGGAGTCTAGATAGCTGGTCAGATTTACCCTGTGACCCCTCCCTATGGGTCAACTTGGATTCATAAAATTGCGGATTTTGTATTTTTGGCTTATATCTAATTTTATTAATGCTTTTACAGCTTTAGAATGTATTAAGAGGTATTGGGAAACCATATGTGGGGAGTCTAGATAGCCGGCCAGATTACCCCCTGACCTCTCCCCCCCTCCCCCCCATGGGTCAACTGGGGTCATAAAATAGCCGATTTTATGTTTTTGCCTTGTATCTCCTTTATTTTTGCTTTTACAGCTTTAGAATGTATTAAGAGGTATTGGGAAACCTTATGTGAAGAGTCTAGATTATAGCCGGTAAGATTTACCCCCCAACCCCTCCTTATGGGTCAAACGGGGGTCATGAAATAGCTGATTTTGTGTTTTTGCCTTATATCTCTTTTATTAATGCTTTTACGACAATGTATTAAGAGGTCTTGGGAAACCATATGTGGAGAGTCTATATAAGCTGGTCAGATTGAGCCCCTGCTCCCCCTTTATTGGTCAAACTGGGTTCATAAAACAAATTGTCTTTTTGCCTTATATCTCCTTTATTATTGCTTTTACAGCTTTAGAATGTATTGAGAAGGTATAGGAAAGCATATACAGAGAGTCTACATAGCAAGTCAGATTTACCCCCTGCCCCCCACCTTATGGGTCAAACTGGGCTCATAAAATAGCATATATTTTCTTTTTTTCTTACATCTGCTTTTTTATTGCTTTTACAGCTTTAGAATGGATTCCATGTATGAAAAGTCTGTATAGCCAGTCAGGTTTACCCCCTGACCGGGCCATCTGGGGTCATAAAATAGCAGATTTTCTGTTTTTGCCTTACATCTCCTTTCTTTTCAAAAACCTTTTTCTACTTTAAGCTATATTGCGTCTAACCTTTGGGGACGCTTTGTTTTTGTTAGAAAAACATTTCCTAGTTAAATTTCTTAAATACACATTATGACATTAATTGACTTCTAAAATTAGAACTATACTATTATAAAATAACTAATATTTAACATAAATTAAAAATTTTATGGTTAAGATTATGAGAATTACAAACGTGCAAAATAACATAACATTTTTCTAGTTTTACTTTACATTTCATTCAAGCTTTTTATGCCTTAAATTTAAACTTGTTTAGACATGTTATATTTGTCATATCATCGTGTAATCTTTTCCAAAGCTTGACACCTACAACCAAAATACTTTTACATTTTAAAAAAACATTTTAAGTATGAAGCAGTAGAGGAATATAAACCTAGAAAAGTAGCACTGATATCGTAAAATCATGTTGGATCAAACTCATCAAGGACACATTTGGATAAGAGAGATCTCTGCTGTACTCGTCATGAGTAAACATAACTTTTACATTTTAAAATTTTGACACCTTATACACTGTAAACTAGCCTATGGACAGAATACCTTCTACATGTGTTGTACAGCATTAACTTTAGCAGTAATATCAAGCTACTTTGTGAACTTTTGAGTTTGGTTGTATTTTTCATGTAATGCCCTGATAAAGTTCTCATATGGCCAATAAAACCAGGCTCATTCATGAGTAAACTAGGCAGCAGCAGTAGGATTTATAGCTGATAAATGACCCTGATAGAGATTTCTTTGTGTGGTTCCCCCTTTCTTGTTTTGCTCAGTGCATTTATGTTAATTGAGTTCTGTGGTGTAGCCCTGGGTAGGTGTTTACAACATAATTGCTAACTGAATCTTAAACTCAGACCCATTCACAATCATGACGTAAAACTCAGTCCTATGTAAGTGTAAAATTTTGTATTGTCAAGTAAAATCCTGCTTAAAGTATATCTCCAAACTGAAATTTCAGTTTAAGCATAAGGTTTAACCCTAAATTACAGGGACTTATATTTTGAGTTTGAGTGTGAGATCGAGTTTGTCTTGTGAATACCAGGTTTACAAGTTCTGGCTTTTAACTGTAACATTCAAGTGCCAAGTTTTATGATACTTGCTTCAGAAACTGTAATTGGGGGTGTTGTCAGTATATTGATATTTTGAATATACATTGAAATGGCCAGGCTTTTTGATTTCAATATTCTGTAGTGGTATTGAAGGTGTGAGTTTCAGCATCAACACCTGCCAATAAATTGCTAATTCCAGTAACCTTTTTCTGCCCAAAACTGATGGTGCCTCTTAAGTTTTGTAAATTAGTTACAAGTGATACAAAATTTCACACTGAACTTGTATTAAGTTTGAGTATTTAATGACAACTAAACAATGAAAATTATTTTACAGTACTATATTGATTTTTATGACTACATCTATATTTGATCAATACAATATTTAAACATTTTCCAGACGAAAAACACCCTGTATTGAGATTATAATAACTTTCATTTAAAAGTCTACTGATAATTAAAGACACAGTTGGGGCATTTATATCCGATTTAAGACTGAATCGGATCGGATCAATGAATACCATGAGAAGTGTTAACATGAGCTGGACTGAAACCCAGGACCATAGAGGAATAACAGTTGAGAAAAAGTGATTAAATCCCAAACTTGCCCACCCCCACCCCCCACGCTACCGCTATTAGGCTGCTGCATATAATCAAAAACATATACATAATAAGATACAATATATTAGATACAAATCATCTGTTATATAAACTTTCAAATACCTTTTGTGATTTAAGTCTTTGAGTGGGATGTCATATAAAAGAAGTGACATTTTAAGGCCGTAGTATGATTTAGATGTGAAAAAAGTCAACCTACCTCAGTGTCATCTTACCGGACATGATGTGAGGGTTTTCAAGGATTTTCAACGTGCTAAAGGGGTAAAACTTTCACAACAAAAGTTGGTGTGCATTTATAAGGTTCAATTAGCCCTATATAAGGCCCAGTTTAAATTTCCCAAGAAAAGTGTTACAACTTTTCTGGTGTACGTTGATTTTCTCTCAACTGAATTTCCCCCCACAGCTGGTCCCCCTTTTTATTTGCCACTAATGTATGGTTTTCCCCCTATGATACCGTGATTTTCCCCCCATCATATTTAAACAGAATTATGGTTGAGTAGTAAATAAAGTAAGTTGATTTTATGCACTTTTGAGGTGGGAAGACATAAAAAACTACCTCTGTTACTTTCAAGATCTCTTCTGTTCATTATAATACAGTATATACTATTACCTTTATTACTTATTACCTTTATTCCTTAAAATTCCTTACACTCAATTCAAAGAATCTTTTAGGGTCTTTTTCTTGCTATACATATGCCCTCGATAGTATAGCTTTTGTCCAACTATCTTTGTGTTTATGATCTCCATAATGAAATAAAATCCATGATCTATTACTGTTTCAAATAATACATCAGCTTTATATACACAATGCAGACAAGTAAGTGCAATTAACTTGTAACATTTCATCATATACAGAATTTGTGATGATAGTCTTCACTGTTTAACTGTTAAGTCTATAATTGTACAACCAGAGTAGCTTTGAGCAAAGTGGACAAAAATGTCCACAGCGTATTAGATGGTATTCTTGGAACTAAATTCAGTGTATATTTATAGCACTAAATAACTAAAATATAAAGGGGAAAACTCAAAATATAGCATCAAAGGACTAAAACATAAAGGGGGAAAATCACTGTATCATTGGGGGAAAACCATACCTAACTAAAACAGTTGGGTGACAATCAGTGGGGGGGAAAGTCCATGGGGGAGCAAATCACAGGCAATCAACTTTTCTTTATAGTTTTCCTAATATCTGGTAAAAACAAGTGTGTTTATGTCTTAACTTTTTATGTAGTATAGGTGATGCTCTATGTGATGTGTTGAACATTTGATGTCATAATACTTGGTATAGTTTGACATTAATCAGTAAAGTGTTACTGCAATTAAAGCTACAAATTGCTAAAACCATCTTTTGTTTTTAGATTACTGTCAAATATTTTTTCAGAGAAACTCATTGAAATTTCAATATTGTAAACTTCAATTTGGCTTTCATAATAATCAATATGTAAAAGTAGTTGTGTCACCTCACAACTAAAACTATGTTTTGTTTATCTGTGATGTTATGTTGTGTAACATGACTTGTATATTTTATTTATTTATTTATTTGGGGTTTTACGTCACTTTCAACACTAGACATGTCATATGACAACGGCTAGTTGGAAGGGCAGAGGAAACCAGTACATACAGTTTGTCAGGGTTCTGTACTGTAAACTCCCGACCAACGGCAAGCAACTACCAGCTTTCCAACTTGAGGTTGGGCAGGGAACCGAAACCTGATCTCAGAAGTGGGAGGCGAGAGTGTATTTTAAATTTTAAAGCACAGCATTGAAACATCAAACAATATCTCACAATAAATCAGCCAATCAAAAAATTATGGATTTTTTGTTTAGTAGTTGTAAATGGAAATTACAGAAATTAATTGAGAAATTGCTGAGTGGTTTCCTCAGACATGATATTGAAATTGACACGTCTTGTATTAAGCACATATCAATCAGTCATGCTTAAATATTGACATGGGATACATACAGTTGTGCTTTTGTCAGTAACTAGCAGTTTTAGAACACTTTGTGTGTGTAATTTTAATCAAAAATGAGATGATTTTGATGAATTTGGTAACTATTAAATTGTGACAAGAATTACTGTTGACTGTTCATATCCAGTATGCCAATGTTCCACAATATCGAATAATTGTCGTGAGGCCTAAAGCTGATTTTGAAATCTGGGATTGATCTTGGGAAAGAAAAGCGGGGAATTTCTGATGTACCAGTTGAAGTCTAGTTTTGTAAAATTTATATTATAACTGAAAATATGAGTCTTACATTACCTACCATTTACATAGTTCAAGAAAATAACTTTCAACACCAAGTCATGATATATAGTGAAGTATATATAAAGTGCCAAGTTGATATCGATCTATATATCCTGTAAAGCACCAGTGTCCAAGAAGGGATAATGCAATTGCCTGAAAGAGTAAATGTCCATGTTAGTATCTGATAGGCGAGAAATCTATGAGCAGTCTGAGATAGGATAATCTGAATGGACATATCTTCAACTGTTGTCTAAACCCACTGCTGTTGTATGGGGGGTCTCAGTACAAAACTACCTTGGGCTGTGATGGCTGGAGGGAGCTTGTTCCATTCAGTAGGAGCAGCTACTGCAAAGTTACTCATCCCCATGCATTTGTTTGGTCTGGTTGAGTACACCAAAAGGCGGTTATGCCCTGCATGAGGTTACCACATTTGATGACAAATGAATGATAAGTTGATAATAAGTCTTGTAAACTAGAGAAACTTAATTGTTATTAGAGACATGAGACTTTTCATGGGACAATATCACTTGGCCCTTTCTTTTTGTCAGGAAGATTAGTCTTATGAAAGGGGTGGACAAGATAAGTTATCCAACAAACAAAAAAAAGTTGTATTACTGAAAATATAGGTCATAATGTGGTTTTCACTGAAAATATCAGATTTAAAAAGTCTGGAGAGAAAAAAATCTCACGAAGTTTTTTAAGTCTGTTTGAAAATAGGACAGATAATATTTTTCAGAGTGCACTTTTATTAGATCTTTACCAGATTTTTGATGGATTGCATCATTGGGTTGGGGAGGAGACAAATTTACAGATAAGGAACAGTGGTATAACCACTATGTAGCTTAAATTGCAATGCCCATATAATATTACATTCACAGCTTCCACACAATTATTTTCTTATTTTTCAGATGCACAGGGAAATGAACAATGCAGTCAATCATAAAATGAACTCCAATACAGAAAGAGCTTTAATAAACTAGTGGACAAAGTCTATTGGGCAGGAATATATATATAAGTATATATATATAATTTAGCTATGCTGTATGAATCTACAACAACCCAGTAAAGGGCAGACCTATTTAGGAACCCATGGTTCAATTAATACCCAAGAGAAAATCAGGAAACAAGTGAGGAGTAGGCAGGGTTAATTTGCTGTGGAGCTATATTGGATTAACTTGCCAAGTGTGAGCAACAACTCTCCCTTACCGGTAGGTGTAAATGTCATGTAAATACTCCTATCTCTTGCCGTATTTTTACACATACAGGTCTTGCAGTTTTTTATCTCCCTGAACGATTGTAGTGTATATTTTTTGTATGTATATTTGGTTAATAGATAACCCAGTAGCCAATGTGGTTTTACTGGGTCCTGAAAATTTTATCTATGTATGGTATTTGAAGACTTGGAATACATATAGCCTGTAGTCTTTCTTAGTCTCAAAAAAGAGGATATTTAATATGTTCTTGCAGATTGGACGCGATTATTATTAGAAAGGAGTTGTCAAGTAGGAATACCTTCATGTGAAAATAAAGAAAGTTTTATCATTTTCAATAATATCCGTTTTACACTAAAGGTGGTATCCCCCATGGTAGGCTGCATTTGGTGAAATGTCCCTGTCCTTGAATCACCGCCTCATGTTAGTCAGTTGCGAACTGTGCATTACCTTGCGCATCCTATGGAAATTTTAATGTTTGAAATTTAGACCTCTGAATTTGGTACCGTGGGTATGTGCAGACGATTTCGTGCATGCACAATTTCTTACTACGGAAACGAAGGTGTGGTCCACAGTGTACAAAAGGTTGTGATTCGGTCGTCTTTCGATGTGATATGGCAACATAAGGTGAGTTAAGTTATTGGACGTTTCGCCACTATGTCACAAGGTCTTATACAAATCTCAAACAGTAGTTGACTTATAGGGACATTTTGCCAAAGGCCTATAACCGTGAGTTACACTGCCTGTAGTGTGAACAACTCAGAAGAAATTGGGTGACGTGGGAGGCAGTTCCGCTGCCGAGTAAAACTTTAACCGCGAGACACACTGCCTGTAGTATGGAAAGGGCATAGTTGAAGTATAATAGCACTGTAGACATTATTAACTAACAAAATGATGTATGTGTGATAGGTAGAGTAGGGATTATATTAATAAGTCTAGTTTAAACATAAATGAAGCTTTGAAGGTCCATATATAATGAAATCTTGTTTTATGCAATAAAATCAATATATAATTTACACCCAGAAATATCCTGATTTGCAGAAGATATTTAAAAATACAGATGAAAAACCAAGTCGCTTTAAACGTAATAAATTTAATAAAATATCTCACAACATATCTTCCAACACATGCACAATATTGACATAAATTGTGAAAAGTAGTTCCAAATAAAAACCCCTGTTTTAAAACTACTACTTTCCGTGCTTTGTGAGTGATTGGAAATGATAATTCTCTAAATTCATCTATTTACTTATAATATTTAGTATTGATTTTGAAATCCAGGGATCTAAATTAATGAGTATGGAAGTATTGATATAAGATCCCATGCATGATGAACAATTATTTATTGTAAGATGATAATAGGCACACATTTTGATATACAAAAGTTTTACTTAATAATGTACATGTTATATTACATATGAATTAGACTGAATATTGGAATTGAAAATATGTCATTTCAACCCAAGTAATATTTATAAAATTTACAGCATTTGTGCAGCTTTCTGGCTTGAATTATCAGGATTATAGGCCTCAGGAAGGCTATTATATTTTGATACATGTATGAAGTCAGTTTTTTTTCAGGTTCAAAAACCTGAAACTGTAGTTGTTAGGGTTTTTAGATGGAAAAGGTATTTTGTCTGAATCACAGTGAACAGTTTTTTGTACATGCTATACTACATGTATGATAGATTTATAGTGAGACAAATTTCATGTGGCTGACATGAGTGGTCGATTTGCAATAACTCAGGATTTTAGTTTTGCAGAACAATGAAAGCATAGATTTGTTGGCAAAACTTAATTTATCTGTATTCCAGATCTCAAAGTATTGACTAAAATATAAGATGTACAGATAGTCAGACACTGCTGTTGTATAGTAGGATGAATCAAGACAGACTATTCATGTATTGGAATAAAATTGTGTAATAAGTTAGATATTGTTTAGTTCTCATCTGCAATACAGAAAAATGTAAGTAAATATTGAGATTATGTGAAATAATTCTTGATCTCATTTAAAATAAAAAGTCATGTCCCTTTCACACTACAGGTGGTCGTCCCGCAGTTAGAAGTTTTTCTCGGCAGCAAAACCGCCACCAGGTCACCCTATTTTGTCCGAGTAACGTTTGCACTACAGGCTGACGGCTACTGATTAGACACTGTTTTAACCGTCAATAACAGTAGAATGACAGTGCTACAAATGATGGTCACTGTGAAGCAATCTCTGCTCTCCTTCGGTAGCCGTCCGATGAAACGACCAATACCTTAACTCACTTTATGTCACCATATTACACCGAAAGATGACCGAATTACAACCTTATATACACCGTGGACCACACCTTCGGTTACTGTAGTAAGAAATTCATATGCACATGCGCAAAATCGCCTGCGCATGCTCACAATACCGAAATCAGAGGTGGAAATTTTAAACAGGTTAAAACTTCCGTAGGACGTGCAAGGTAATGGATGGTTCTCCACTAACTCGCAAGGTCATCTACGGACATCAGGCGGCGATCCAAGGACAGTGACGTTTCCCCAAATGCGGGTGATCCCGCCTATAGTGTGAAAGGGGTATAAGCTAAAACTATGTTATTAATTGTATGATGTTTGAAGTATTTATCTCCAGTTTCACAGTTTAAAAATGGGTAAATATTAAAAGTTTTATCACGTTTTAATTAAGTGTCCCTTTAAAAGGGTATGTTTTAATGGTTTCGCCCCTGTTTTGAGACACTGGCTCCTGCAACTACAGTATTTTCTAACTCGAATATCTCCCTTAATATAAGGCCTTTCAGAGTGATTTTATCTATAAGCAGGAAAGAGGAAAGTTGTTCCGAAATGGGGTTGTAAGGTTTTTTTAAACATATAAAACATTTAAATAAAAGATAGTTTATGTATGTTACTAATCTTTGTCTTTACCATTTCTTCTTTAACCATTATATGCTGTATTTACAGTGGGACACTTTGTGTTTGCTTTAGCAAAAACATTTTTCTGGTTATTTTCAAGAAGCTTTGAATTGTTTTGCTTTGGGACCTGTATATGGATGAAATACAATCCCTAAATTTTTGTAATCTGATGTGAAGTAACTGGAGTAAGGAAGTACTGATTACTTTTACAGAGATCCATTTCAGTTGGTTTTAGCGGTTGTTAGACATTCATTGGAATGAATAATTCAATAGTACATTTAAAATGTAATTTTCTGAAGTACATTTGAGAATCCTGCCAATTTGATATCCATGGTAAAGCTTCAACAATTTGTTGTATCAGGAACGTAAGATGCTCAAGATTGAACAAACATTTGAGATTGTTCAGCCTTTACATGTAAAGCATTGAAGAGTGACACTTGATACTGTTCAGTCACCTGTTACAGTTGTACCAGTCAATGGTAAATATTATAAAAGGGGGTACTTTAAGGTTCATCAGAACAAGAACCCATACATGAAGAAATGGAAATACTTCAGTGGCACTTGAAACAAGCCAGTATTTTCTCACTGTTGACGGCTGCATTTCGCCACTGTCATAAAGTCGCATATGAACCTCGGACGGTAGTTGAAGTACAGGGGCCTATAACACGGCCTATAACGCGGCTTATACCACCTGTAGTGTGAATGGGGTATAGTACTTTATAGCAGAATGATATAAAAATATATTGACTTCTAATTCCGATACGACTTTTCAAACATAAGCACTTAATCACCCCTTAATGAAAGGGGACTCTAAGGTGAAACAGCACCAAGACAGTCAACCAATTTCAGTATCCAGGGACAGAAAAGAGGTGGAGAAACTTTAAAGTTCATCAGAATAAGAGCCAAATTACATGAATACACAGTATTTTTGAAACTGCAAAATTTTTCTCACAAAGTACCAAGAGAAATAAGTTAATTTGGCTGGTGCAAATATCAGATTTTTTTCTTGTACCGACTAATCAGAGCTGCTAATTACTGTAAATTTAAAGCTGTTACATAAGAAAGAAATATAAACAAGAAGTTTTACATTTGTTCCAGTTGTACTGAATATATAGACTTGCGAGGAACCCACAAAATTTAAACCAGACCTCTTTGTTTTTAAGTTGAGGAAATATCTCACAGTCTCTCATAGGGTTTGATATTCTAAAGGCAAAATTACTTTTTACTGATTCAGTTTGTATACCGTAAATGACCTATTTAGCGCATCCGCCCTTGTAACCGCACCCTACCTCTTTTTCCCAGCAATCTCGTCGGTGACAGTGCACAATATCAACATATTTTTCATATATTGTACATATTTTTACTTAATAAATTTAATTTTTTGTCACGACTTTCGAGTCTGTTTTCATCTACCGCCATATTTACAGGAAGTGGGTATTTCTAAATGTCGAAACACCGTTTCTCTACCGGATTGACCGAAATTTCATCCCGGAAAGTGTTTCATGATGGGTGCGCTAAAAGGGACATTTTTTCCCAACAAATATTGAATAAAAATAGACTTTGCTTAGCGCACTGTGCGCTAAATAGGTCATTTACGGTAGTTTTGTTTTAAATTTTCAGGTGTAGAGAGTGTTCAGTGTAAATGGCTAAATTTCAAACTAATATTGCAAGGAAAGAGCCATTTTTACCCCACAGCCCTTAAGGGCTGTCAGGGTATTATTTTCACCCATGGTGTCCGGATGGACGGGCGGGCGAGCGGCGGGAAATAGTTTGTCCGGGCTGTATCTCAGAAACCGTAAGGTGTAGGAAGTTCATACTTGGCAGGGAGATTGGTTAGGGGGTGTAGATGTGCAACGTCATGTTCTGACCTTGATTTGACCTTTGACCTTGCCGTAGTGACCTTGAGTTTGAAAATCTTGTCCGGGCTATATCTCGGCAACCATAAGGTGTAGGAAGTTGATACTTGGCAGGGACATTAGTTAGGGGTTGTAGGTGTGCAACGTCATGGTCTGACCTTGATTTGACCTTGCCGTAGTGACCTTGACCTTTAAAATCTTGTCCGGGCTATATCTCGGAAACCGTAAGGTGTAGGAAGTTGATATTTGGTAGGGACATTGGTTAGGGGGTGTAGGTGTGCAACGTCATGGTCTGACCTTGATTTGACCTTTGACCTTGACCTATAAAATCTTGTCTGGGCTATATCTCGGAAACCGTAAGGTGTAGGAAGTTGATACTTGGTAGGAACATTGGTTAGGAGTTGTAGGTGTGCAACATCATGGTCTGACCTTGATTGGACCTTTGACCTTGCCGTAGTGACCTTGACCTATAAAACCTTGTCCGAGCTATATCTCAGCAACTGTAAGGTGTAGTAAGTTGATACTTGGTAGGGACATTGATTAGGGGGTGTAGGTGTGCAACGTCATGGTCTGACCTTGATTTGACCTTTGACCTTGCTTAAGTGACCTTGACCTATAAAATTTTGTCCAGGCTATATCTCGGAAACCATAAGGTGTAGGAAGTTGATACTTGGTAGGAACATTGGTTAGGAGTTGTAGGTGTGCAACATCATGGTCTGACCTAGATTTGACCTTTGACCTTGCCGTAGTGACCTTGACCTATAAAACCTTGTCCGGGCTATATCTCAGCAACTTTAAGGTGTAGGAAGTTGATACTTGGTAGGGACATTGGTTAGGGGGTGTAGATGTGCAACGTCATAGTGTGACTTTGGTTTGACCTTTGACCCTTGCCATAGTGACCGTGACCTATAAAATCTTGTCTGGGCTATATTTCGGAAACTGTAAGGTGTAGGAAGCTGATACTTGGTGAGGACATTGGTTGGGGGTAGTAGATGTGCAACGTCATGGTGTGACCTTGATTTCACCTTTGTACTTGCCGTAGTGAAGTTGACCTATAATACCTGGTCTGGGCTATATCTTGGAAACTGTAAGAGGTGTAGGAAGTTGATACTTGTTAGGGGGTGTAGGTGTGCTACGTCATGTGACCTTGATTTGAGCTTTGACCTTGCTGTGGCGACCTTGACCTATAAAATCTTGTCCAGGTTTTATCTCAGAGACTGTACGGTGTAGGAAGTTTATACTTGGTAGGGACATTGGTTGAGGGTTTTAGGTGTGCCACGTCATGGTGTAACAGTGATTGACCTTTGACCTTGCTGTATTGACCTTTAAAATCTTGTTGCACCTTTGGGTCTGTCTGTTAATACAGATTAAGCACTGTTAAAGTCATATTAGAATTCATTAAGAATTTCCTTTTGCAAGTTCCCATTGTAACAGATGGAATTTCATCAAGTGAGCCACAGGCTTTTCTCCAACACCACACATAAAGCCTCTCTTACATCTCGTCGTACGTGTATAGACACGTAAGTGTGCTGCAAATATTGTTGAAAAATATGAACACAGCCTGGTAGTGGGGTAGCAGAGATTTGCGCTTGCAAAAAATGTGTATTCTCCCAACAAGTGTCACTTCTTGAAGATCAAAGAACAAATTGCGACTAGCTACAGGTCGTACAGTGTAAATAATTGGGGAGAACCTACAACACTTGCAAGGTGAATGCACATGCGCAAGTCTCTTGTAAGTTACCCTTGAGGCATGGATGCGTTTGTAGATATCTTGCGTGCACGCAGGGAAAATGTGCATGCCAATTTTCATTGCAGGGCCTGTGCGACCTTGATATTTTGTTCTAAAATCGTAAGTGTGCCTTGAGGGTCCCTTGCAAATCAGGCGATTTTTCGCTGTAACCAGGACGTACGTGCACGTACGATGGGATGTAAGAGAGGCTTAAGCATTCATTGAATGTATTGCCACTTCTGTATACATGGGTAATATTCAAAACATCCAAACCATAATTCGGTCATTTTTGGTTTACTAATAAATGCTGTCATTTTATTATTGAATTGTCTTGTTTTAATATTTCATCTTTATATACATTTCTTTTCCTTAGATATTATTTTCTCTTCTTAAGCATTATTTGACCTTAATATACCTTACGCTGCTCTGAAAGTATCTTGAACTTTGTACTGTTACACTACTTTTATATCTCATGGTGTTGAAAAATATTTCCCCAGGCTGTGGGGTACGGGCATCTCTGATGCTATTTTTGTTTGTATATTTTAATCTAAGACTGCCATAAGTTGTAATTTTCGTATTAGAGCATTTTTACCAGTTAATATTCTACTGTTTAACCAGTAGTCAATCCAGCAATAAATGCCACAAATTATGCCATATTTTCCCTAAAAATGAACAGAAATAGGCCCAAATACATTCAAAAAGCCCTAGTTTAATCACTTATACCGGTTCACACTACAGGCAGTTTAACCGAGGGTTAGAAGTTTTATTTGGCGACAGAATCGCCTCCCAGGACGCTTCATATCTTTGGGGATTTTATGTACCCATGGGGTCGGGACTGTACTATCATGGTGGTGTCAACAGTTTCTAGAATGTTGTGACTCAGTCTTACTTTGGTAGCAGTTGTTCCTCCAATGGCTATATAAGGTGAGTGGAGGTAAATGGAGGTTGTGTCTTGGTGACAGACGTTTGCATTACTCTTTTGCTACTGCAATTACACACCGAGCCCCATCAGTGGTTGTACAAGTCATACCTGTTTTAACCTTTAATTACCGAATAACAAAGGTTATCTACAGAAGGTCACTGAAATGGCTGCATGGGGACGGAGTCACACCTATGAAGGAACAGTGATAAGGCGCAAAAAAGACCAACAGTAAATGACAGTGAGATATTCAGGCGATAGTTTTCAACATTTCAAAACTTGAGTTTGTCTAATGCCTATAACCACAGCTCATACTGCCTGTAGTGTGAAAGGGGTTTTAGAAAAATACTCATCGAGGAGGGTAGTAATGATGAAATGGTTCTTGAGTGCAAGTGTTAACAGTCTCTTCGATGAGCCCTGCTCAAAACTGAGGTTACCTGAGTCCAGTAGCATTTGTGAGCTTTATAGCAGCTGATTTAAGTTGGGCTGGAATCTGACAACATTTCAAAAGATGGTGTCTCGTCAGCGAAACGTGGCTGCATTGAACTTGAGTTGGTTAACTGCTGTGAACTGGCCTCACAGATTTTGTGATCAGAGGATTGATAAGAATTTTAATTCAACTTTTCTATAATAGGTAAATAAAAATGAGTTTTTCTTACCTCATGAAGTACGTGCTTTGATGGTTAGGTATTTAAAGTTTACAGGTGCTGCAAGTGTGACAAATGTGAGATTTACTCAGTTACTTTTGAGAAATGTTTGGAAATCACAAGAAGAATGAATTTTTTTACAATAAAATATGTGCAGTAGGTGACTGCTTACAATCACCTTGTTTTGTTTATGAAGGCATTTTTATGTAAAATACTGCAAGTTGAAAAAAATTGAGTTGAAATATCTACATTGGACCAGTTTCCCATATATTACACCAAAGACTTGAGAATCAAGATATTCTCAACTTGTCACAACACTAATGATTGTGTGTTATTATTTCCTGTTTTTCAGCACGGTTTTTGGTCAAGTTACAATTCCAACTTCAGCAATACAAGACCCTTCAGTCTCTCATAACTCAGGTAGTGGCCTGGTCTGACCAGTCATGGCAAAGTCCTCTAAGAGGGCCTCGATGAATGGCCGGGTGAATGTCAGGGGAAAAGATGATGGATGTTGTGGAATATTCTTCTTGAAATATGTCCTCATTATCTTCAATGTCATATTTTGGGTGAGTGCCTTTTTAGTCAGTTGTGGCCATTCACTTAAGCAGGAATCAAACCCAATTCTCAGTATTTTTATTTAGACTTTTGGATGTGTACATTCTTTACAAATTATGTAAAATAAATAAATAAATCTTTTAATAAATTAAACAATGAAAATAGAATTTTAAACCATCATCATTGCAAGACAATATAGTATCAGTATTCAGTAGTTACCAGAATGCTTCAATTATATTCCATTTATAAAAAAATGTTTACTTATTTTACCATAATTGTATATGACCACAAAATTTCTAACTCACAATTGTGTTTCACCATTCTCCCTAACCTGTTAAAAAGAAATGGTTACCACTTGATTCAGACAAGATTTGTGGATCTTGGTCTAATTTAGAAGTGATTTACTTTTTTGGAATGATCCGCAATCAAGTCTGGATCCAGGGTTATTTTTGAAGAATTTTTTTATCATTACACTTATAATAAGCAAGAGTGAAGGAGTTCGGCCATGGTGGAGGTATACACTCTCCGAGCACTCTTCTGTTCTGCAGTTATTATTGGCTAAGTGAATCTCAAGGTTGGCACAAATATAAACTTTAAGACTATCAAATACAAGTACATTTTTTAAATTTTATTTTTCACATGTCAATTACAGTCTAATGTCTAATGTGGACTTTTATAGCGCTTAATCTCCATCACTGATGGACTCTAAGGCGCATCTAAACATAAAGCAAGGCAGTTATCGTTAATCAAGGGACTTAGCCAGGTCGTACCAAGGAGACACAGATGTGACGGGAGAGGCTATGGTGGGTAGGCTTTTGCAAACAGGTAAGATTTAAGCTTCTTTCTGAAGGAGGCAACTGATGTTGCACTGCGAACATCTTGAGGGAGGTCATTCCAGATCTTAGGAGCATCAAAGGCAAAACTATGGCCAAAATGTTTGGCTGACTTAAAGACTGATGAATGGAAAGGAGGAACTGTAAGGTATTGATGATCTGGGTGACCATGCCTAGTACTATAGGGACAACTACTAAAAGACAAGAACGGTTCGAAGTAAGAAGGAGAACCACTATGCAAAAAAGGTACTATAAACAGAAGAACATCAATTTTTTCCAAATACAAATTTGTACACACAGTCGTGTCAAACACAAGTGCAACTACAAGTCCAATTTAAATACGAGTTTGAGATACAAACCTGAGTGTATTTATATTATTCTATAGATGTTGTGCAAATTTCCAAACAGTTTCAATTTTTTACTCTAATCCCAGTGTTTCCTGAGCCTCTTTTTTCTGGAGGTCGACCCCCTCCTTTGAAAACTGGGGGTCAGTGCAAATTTTTGAGGGTCAGTTAGGCTTGACCCCTTCTGGTTAAAGTGCAGGTTAGAAAAATAATGGACAAACAATACCTAAAATACCTCGCATAGCCAGTGTTTGTGTTAGAGTTATGAAATGGGGTACAAGTTTTCAAAAGAGGGGGTCAATTGACCTCCAGAAAAATGAGGCTCAATTTTAGGCCACCTAATGGCTGATACTTCATTAAAACAACAAAAAATATGATTGTATATTTTGTGAATTATGTCACATTTTACTTTATATTGAGTAAAAATCATGTTTACATACTTAATAATTTCTCGCAAAAGCCATTTCCAGTTACAAGTTCTGCCTCATGTACGCTGTGTTTCCTGAGCCTCGTTTTTCTGGAGGTCAATTGACCCTCGCTTTTGAAAACCGGGGGTCAATACAAATTTTTGAGGGTCAGTTAGGCTTGACCCCTTCTAGTTAAACTGCACGGTAGAAAAATAATCGACAAACAATGCTGAAATACCTCGCAAAGCCAGCATTAGAGTTATGAAATGTGGGGTACCATGTATCCCATGGGGTACTTAAAATGGGGTACAAGTAATATTCTGCCACATTTTCCTCAATAAACAATGTTTAGATACACCCAGTTACTAAAAAGTAATAAATTAGATTTAAATTTTTTATCACTTTGACAGCAAATTATAGTACATTGTACATGATTGTACATTCATAAAAATATCTTTAGTACAACTGTGTACATCAGGGTAAAGAAACCAGTCAAATAATAAACTTTTTTCCTCTTATTTTTGAGTGATTTTTAAGGTAGAAAATAGGAACCGAAGCACTATTCAATTTTCAATGACATATATGTTCTAAAAAACATTTTATTTAAGCTGCAACTGTGATATTTATACTGTTTGAAAGATAAATTATTGTGGTTTATGTTGCTTTTTATTTGACGAAAATCCATTGAGTGGTTCCAAAGTTAAGTATTTTTGCTACAACCCCTGGGGAGGTTTCCAGGGTTAAAAATTCAAGAATTTCTGAGATTTAGTAGAACGTGTCGCCCACTGCAAAAGGTATTTGTCATCGTTTGGAGTCATTGTTTCCAATTGTGTCCTTGCAGAGGTCACATTTTCTTTCGATGTGTAACGTTTCGAGTAAGATTTGCTAGGGTACATTCTAACACTGGCCATTTAAGATGGATCTAATCTGCGTAGCTCTTGTCTCACATAAAATTTTTAAAAATATGGCTTGTCTTCAGTGCTGTTTTTATTGCATGTGCATCTACGCTTGCAGTAAAAAATCTCGCATCCTTTAGTGGGTTTTTTGTTATTAAATAACACGAATGCACATGCCTGACTTTGTGAGCTCTTCACCTCTTGACCTTTTGATCCCACGAATGCGCAGTAACAGGTAAACAAACAGGAAATCGGCCATTTTTGTTTTGAAATTGGAGTAAATAAAGAATTGCTTCATATATAGATGAAATATTGATATTTCTTTTTACAAATACTTCTGTGTCAGTCTGACCCTCAGGTAAATATTATGTGCGTAAATTGTTTGATTTCGACATAAATTTACGCATGTTTGTGTGTAAACGGAAACACTGTAATCCTTTAAATTGGTATTTTTCAAATAAAGCCCTGAAAACATATAGTTTTAATAAAATTATGAAAGGTTCATCATTTTAAATGATTAACTTAATCTTTGTCTTTTCAAATTGTCGACATTCATAAAAGACTGGTTGAATTTAACTAGCATTGACATAGTCAAGTTATTATTGTTTAATAATTAAAAGAAAGTAAATGACATTTGTTACTTTTAAATGTACAAGATAAGCCGCTAGTGTCTCGTAACTTTGCAAACATAAGTTTTGGCATCAACAATCAAAAATTCAGAGAAGCTTAGAAATTGTTGGGGATATTTAGTTTAGAGGCAAATAGATAGGATGTCATGCATGAACAGCTGTAATGTCTCATGAAATCTCGTTAATATTTCAGTCCCTTTGTTCAGATAAATAGATTTCACAGTTATATTGATGTTGCTTGAAATAAGCAGTTCTTTTGTGAGGTACAGTAATTGCCTGGTAATGGTTTGACTCATTGGGGATGGCTTTTTGTAGCATAAACTTATAAATTTTTGATAACAGTGAAACTTTACTCAAACGAACCAACTTGAGTAATGTAAAAACTAAAAAGAAAACTGAGAGTCTTTAGACAAACTCTTAAACAAAATATCTGTTGGCATCAATCAGAGAACATAAGTTATGTTGCATGCTGTGAGAAACATTTGCCATTTTACCCCTGAAACCAGGCAAACCTGCCCAGTTTATGACTAGTGTCTGAATTGTTGCCACCTTTTTTTCCCAGCACAAGTAGTGATGGATTATTATTAGGTACAAATTGACTTCTCCCCACAGACTGATGTTCTTTGTGTCTTTATTGTGATATACCGTATATTACCAAAGCATAGACCCAGTTTTCATATTAGTCAGAAATATATATACCTTTAATGACCTATTTAGCGCACCTGCCCTTGTAACTGCACCCTATCTCTTTTCAAGGCAATATACGTGACAACTTCTAGTGGGTGGACGATTAGACAGTGACAGTGCACAATCGCGGTTGGTTACAAAAGGTTTCTAATGATCGATTATTCAGCTTAAATCTTACCTTTCTTAATTTTTGTCAATATCCACATATTTTTCATATAATTTACGTATTTTTACTTAATAAATTGACATTTTTGCCATGGATTTTGAGTTTGTTTATATCTACTGCCATAGTTACAGGAAGTGGGTATTTTTAGTAGATTCTAAATGTCGGAACACCGTTGTTCTTACCAGATTGACCTATACTTCATCCCGGAAAGTGTTTCATGATGGGGTGCGCTAAAAGGGGAATTTTCCCACCAAAATATTGACTAAAAAATAGTCTTTCCTTAGCGCACTGTACGCTAAATAGGTCATTTACGGTAGTCCAGGTGTGGATTATTTTAAAACACCTGAGTTGGTACTTACAAGAGCTGGTATTGTAATTTTTGACACCACATTAGGATTTCCCCCCCTGATAACTGAACCAAGTTGAAACATTAGGGTTTTCCCCCCTGATAACTGAACCAAGTTGAAACTCCTGTGATATTTCCAGTAGCCTTGTTGAAGGCTCAAGTTTCTTTGTAGTAAGGGAAAGTTTCCAGTTCAGATAATGGAGTTTCAGTTTCTATAATGTACTCATACATGTAATGACTCTTAGAGCAGCATACAGCAGCATCTGTTCGATAAGCTTCTAACTCATACCCTGTATGAGTGATGTATGAATACTGGATATCTGTGTGCATGTTTGAAAAAGATATCATACAAATTAGAGCCTTAGGCAAGGCTATATTTCCAGTGTCTATTCACACTAATAATGATTGGATACAAGGTCATATGATTTTTGTTTGGAAGAATTCTGAAACACTTTATCAGATGAATAGGCAGAGCTCCATTCAAACTGTACAAAACTTCTTTATTTCGGGACAAGTTCAAGTTAAAAAACAAGTTCACAGTTGTCTTCACTTGAAGAGGGCTTGTGCCTGAAGAAATAGAATCAGATTTTATTGTTTCGGTTTGCTGGGTATGGAACATTAACTTGAACCCTTGACCCCTGTGTCTCTCAGAAAATCATGAAGCAGTGGTAAAATTAGCATGATCAAGGTGTGCTGAAATTTTTAAAGACAGCCATTTGAACTTGGCCCATATTCACGAACGGTCTTATTCTTAGAATGCTCTTATTCTAAGAACTTTTTCAGAAAGTAGGGGATTTTCTATTAAGAATGCTTCTGAGATTAAGAAATTTTCAAAATTGCCATAAAATTTCTATTCTTATATAGTTTTTTAACAAATAATACCTGCATACTTATCAGCAACTGAAACATTACTGACATCTTTTACCTTGGCCTAATCTCTCATTCATATTACACACCTATATTCCAATGTCACACTCTGTATCTTATGTTTTTGTAAGTAACCCCTACAATGTTACCTTATGGCCAGTAAATTGCTGATATGTTTGTTCCGACGTAGTAGACTGTCTCCATTATAACCCAGTAAGAGGTCTAATTTGCATATTTTATATCCATTTTCAACAAAAAGTTCCTGATTTCAGCTGTTTTTCACATTTTATTGTGCAGAGATTTGTTAACACCAACTCAACTGCATTTGATTTCCAGGGGGGTATATACTAAAATTCAAGCACCTAGATTTGGTCATATTTTTCAGAATGCCTGGTTAGTTTTCATTCTTTGAAATGTGCATGCCCAAATTTGGCAAATATATACCCTGGGGGCTTAGAAGTGTGGCACCAATAATAATGTGTCCCAATTCGTTAATAATACTTTGAAGATTCTATAATGTCTTAGGAATTTAAACATTCTTATTCCTTCATTTTAATTGAATATTGGTCCAGGGGTAAGGTGAAATGGGACTTGATATTGTAGAAATTTGCAATTATTTTATCAACAACTCTGGCCCACATTATGATATTAAGGTCAACCTGTAAAATAGCTATTAGAGCTCTCATAGTTATTTTCCACTGCCCTGTCATCAGGTTAAGTGGATTTGGAGGATGTTTTGAAGGTTTATGGTATATTGCTGTTACAGTTAAATTATTCACACAAAAATGAGTTCTGGATGTGTTTTCTGATACTGTTTTACATCAATTGTTTTGCTTGCCATTGTGAAAATATTTGCAAAAGCATCCAGACATTTGTGATACATTTGTGAAACCCAATGTCAAAAATGAGATTTGTAATACACTGTATGTAGAATTTTGAGGATTTTTTATCTCCCGCCAGCGGCCGAAGAATACAAAACACCTTCCGTACCTGCATGACTCCATCCATCCGTTTGTCACGTTTTTACATAAATCTTAATATCTCATTCATTAGTAAGGATATCTTCACGAAATTTGCTGGGAATGTTTATGGCTATGAAAACCTGTCAGCAAAATTTTGGCCTCATTTTGAAAAAACAAAGTGGCTGCCATAGCTAATTGTTTGAAAATCATAAAGGTGCTCTAAATCTTGAAATATTCCGGCTAGCATCATCAAATTTGCACAAAAGCTATATGACTAGAAAAGCTAGCCTGAGAGTAATTTTGGCCAAGTTCAAAAAACAAAATGTCGTGTCCCATATTTAATGCCAAACAGGATTATCTTATTAAAAAGGCCTTATATCTCCCTAATATTGCTCCTAGAGGTTCGGAATGTGAAAACAATTGTAGGAAGTCATGGCCTGGGAATCTTTTCCAGGTGTTGAATTTGACCTTTGACCCCTGCTTCAAGGTTAAATGAACTAAAAACGAACTAAAACTTCCTTATTTCTCCCTTATTGTTGGTGCTCTGGCTTCAGAATGTAAGGACAGACCATTAGAAAAGTCCTGTCCTGCAAATGTTTTGCCTGAGAAAAATTTTGGCCTTATTTTGAAAAACAAAATGGCCGCCATAGCCAATTATTTCAAAATCATTAAGATGCACTAAAACTTAAAATATTGCAGCTGGGTTCATCAAATTTGCATAAAAGATATATGGTTAGGAAAGTTAGCCTGATAGTAATTTGGCCTTAAGTTTACAAAATCATACCACATGTTTAATGTTCAATAGGATTATCCTATTAAAAAGGTTATTATCATTGCTACTAGGTGCTCAAAGTGTGAAAACAACTTAAAGGAAGTCATGACTTGAGACTGTTTTCCAGTTGCTGACTTTTACCTTTGACCCATTCTTCAATGTTAAGTGGTGTTATCTAACTACAAAGGCATTATATCTCCTTTGGTTCTCCATTATTACTGATTCTAAGGCGGGAGATAACCGCTGCGGCAGTGGCCTTGTTGATTTAATAACAGTGTGAGCAATATAATTTCAAACACAACTGCAGATTCTGAAACTGACAAATTGTACCAAAATAATAATGACAGTAATTTAACCTTTAGAAAAAAGACTTTTTTCTGAGTGACTTATAGACATATATGCAAAAATTAAAATTCCTGGTATTAGTGAACATAAAATCCTTCGGGACACGTTCATTCAAGTAGATGTTACTTGGAGGTATACAGTAATCACCACATTATTGGAATATGCAAGGCTCAGCACTGAGACATTCCCTCCGTCATACATGATTTATGTAGAATGTGGTATTTGTACACTAAGATTTATTAAATCAGCAGTTATTGTACTTGTCCAGGTTCTATAGTTGACAGATATTTATCACCCAATTAATGATTGGAATGATTTATGCACCATTATATAGAAAATAACAATGTATCAGTAGTATAGCTGTACATTCCAAGATATGTGACTGTTGATCTGTGGTTTTATTAGGCTAGTGACAATATTCCACAGCATTTTTACCAAATTATATAAATGGCATGTTATCCTTTGAACTAGGGCAGGGTCGGTAACACCGGTATCTTGGTATCGAGACCAATTCACTTCAACACCGTGGCGACACTTTACAGCCGGTATTTCGAAAGTCAGTATATAATATTGTGAGAAAACATCAAGTATTAGAAATAAACCTCAAATCTGAAGAAATTACAAACTTTTATCCCATATTTTTATATATTTTAGCACTTTTACAGTGATTTCTTCCAGAACTGCAATGTTTTCTTTTTGCGAATCTTACTTCCAGTTGGTGGGCCTATTCGATTGGGGATATGCTAGAACGCAATTTCTTCTTTCGGTATCCCGGAATCAGTACGGATTTACACTGGAAAGATACCGACATGGAAAATCTGCTACCGACCCTGCCCTACTTTGAACAGGGTTCGTCATGGAGATTATATGATATACCCTTTAATAAGTTGTTTTACACATGTTGGTCACTTAATTTTACCCAGGAATACAATTTTGTACTGATACATGGGGAAGTAAAACCTGTAACAGGCCGGAATGCTATTCAGTGGAGAAGAAATACGTGTCCCTGAAAAGGTGCTTATTTGTTTTCACTTCAGTTTTCTCGCCACAGCTGCATTATGGTCTCCCTTGAATACTTCCCTTAATTTTTGAAGCTTTCAAACCATATTTGGTAGTTATATACCTTAGGCATGGGAAAATATTTCCAAAATTACACTTAAATTTGACCTTTAATCTTTATCAAGGTTACATGATCAAAAAATATTTTTGGGGGATACACCCGCCATTATTACCACTCAGTAAAATCTACTAACTACAGAGGTCTGTAATTTTATACACATGTTCAGACTATCAAATACGCAAACTGTTTGGATTTTGGGAGCAATTATTTTCTCACAGGTACCAACCAGAAAGCTTGAAATTCATCTGAACGTCCCACTTTGGGGGCCATCTTGAATTTCTTCATAAAATGCAAACATGCATTTTCTCTGAAACAGTGTGAGATAGAGCAATTTTGTTGAAATCTTTGGCCCCCAGGGTATCTACAGAGCGATTGAAGTGGCAATTATTTATTTACCAAGAATCATTCCCCCCCCCCATTTTTGCGGCTGTCTTGAATTTCTGCGTAAAATGCAAAAATGCATTTATCTTGGAAACGTTACAAGATAGAGCAATTTCGGCAAAAATTTTTGACATCTGGAGAGTGAACTGGCAACTTTCCCAAAAATCATTTTCCTGCCTTTTTTGGCAGCCATCTTGAATTTCTGCATAAATTGCAAAGACACATTTACCGTAAATTACGTATTTAGTGCAAATTCCTCCCTTGTAACCTCACCCTATCTCTTTTTCCCAGCAATATCGTCGGTGATAGTGCACAATATCCACATATTTTTATATATTGTACGTATTTTTACTTAATAAATTGACATTTTTGCCATGAAGTTCGAGTTTGTTTATATCTACCGCCATATTTACAGGAAGTGGGTATTTTTAGTAGATTCTAAATGTCGGAACACTGTTATTCTTACCGGATTGACTTATTTTTCATCCCGGAAAGTGTTTCATGATGGGTTGCTAAAAGGGGAAATTTTTCCCACCAAATATTGAATAAAAATAGTCTTTCCTTAGCGCACTGTGCGCTAAATAGGTCATTTACGGTATCTCAGAAACAGTGTTGAGATAGAGCAATCTCGTCAAAATTTTTGACCCTAAAGGTATCTGATAGTCTTCTGGCTACTTTTCCCCAATATTGTTTTCCCACCATCTTGAATTTTTTAGTAAAAAAAATTAATAAATTAATCTCTGAAATCTTGCATTTTTGCATAAATAGAAAAACATATTTAACAGAGGAACATGGTCATTTCGACACATTTATATCATTAATGCTCATTGGGACACTTTGTTTTTGCTACATGCAAAAACAATTTCTTTTTCTCTTGCGAAGCAATGCTGAATACTGTAGTTTTAATTTAAAAAGTTAAAATATTTTTACTACTGATTTATTCTTTGATAAAAGAGAATACTTTACAAATCAAAATTTGTATACTGATTAATGTTTGTTTCATATAATAATTGTGAAATTTGGTAATGTTATGATGTCACTTTTGTGTTATAACATAATATTTTTACTAGAAGCATGAATAATGAAAACTTTCCCATTTTGGCTTTACTGTATAAAGTAAAATATAGTGAATGACTGAATTTCTGACTGAGTATTGTCTTGGCCTCAAAATTGTAAACTATGAATAAACAGGAAGGAAAAAAACTCAAAATCCAAAACAATTTTTTTTTTGATTTATCAGTATTTCTGGTGAGATAAAAGATTGACTGTGGTTGGATTAAAACCTGAATGAGGGAAGAAAAATGTGGGAAAGCAAAGTACAACAGGTAGTACAAATTGTTATGAGTGAGATAAAGCCCATGTTTCCATTCAGCTGACTGCCTGAGGCTGTTTTCACAATTCACAGTGCTCCTTTAAATTGTCTGAAAGCTTTGAAAGTCACAAAGTAGACCACTGAGCCTGCTCTTTTGGTCATTGCAAGGACATGAAATTTTTGTTAAGGTTCCAATGTATTGTATTCGATGTTGACTGATGATGTAGGTCTCTATTCTTAGTTCCCTCCCAGGTGGCAAAGAGATAACATGCTGACATTGATGAAAATCAGGAAGTAATTAACAGACAAATAGGGTTGGGTTTTAATGTCACTTGCAACACTGTATGGGTCATATCACGATGGATAGTTTTGTGGGCAAAGGAAACCAGTACATAAAGTTGGTCAAGGCTCTGTACTATAAACTGCTGACCATTAGCAGGCAATTCAATTACCAAGTTTCCCATATAGGGTCTGGGGTTTGAATCACAGACCTCAGATTTGGGAGGCAAGTGTGTTACCACTGCGACAGTGTGGCCCCCAAATGAAGAATTAAGGCATATGTGTGCATTTGTTTGTAAGTTCATTTTGTGGGAATTTAGTCTTTGTCTCTTCAATCTTGGAAGGCAGAAAACAGTCATCAAAATCAATTGATAAGTAAGAAATTTGTCATCACCCCAGAAAATTTAGGTGATTCCCAAAACTAGAGTTAAGGCAGTATATTAAGTACTGTTAATTTGTTAAATATCCATGACCAGGAATTGGGAGTTGGCATAAACGAAACCCAGGCTCATTGCTAAAGGCAGTATTTCACTGACTAGCCTGTAAAACAAAGGTCTTATCATTAACCACAGACTGACTGTAATCTTAACTTGTTATGTCAAACTGGAAGGGCAGAACTGTGTAAATCAACTACCTGAATGTGTGATTAGTGGGGAATCTAGAATTCTTGTGTTATTATTTAAGATTTGCAATAATTTACGTGGATTAAAGAAAAAATGGACATAAATACAGTTCTTAACATATAACCTTGAGTGGTTTAACCATTTGGTATTACTTACATTAAAATTCCACCTCTAAGCTTTTACTTTTCTTTGTTTAAAATTATTAGTTTCTTAACTTTTTAAAATTAACCAGGTATTTTATTTTTTTGTACGCAACTAAAAATTTACACATTTAAATTTCTTCTTCTTTGTATCGCCTGTTTTTATTTTTATGATTTTTATTGTGCACTTTTCAGAATAACATAAATTTATTATACAAAATAACTCAGGGTAATCTTGTCAAATTGGATCTCATTTGTGTTAATGGGGATATTGAAAATTACAAAGAAAGTAAATATGTTAAAAATACATTTAAATATCCAGTTCAAAGAAAGATGTGTGGTTTATCCATGTGTCTACTTCAAGGTGAAAATTAGGCATGGTTTTCTTCTGTAACACACTATTCCAATTAGCGATAATTGCCACACACAGATATTTTCTTGGTTACGTACTCCATCCATTTCTGGTACTGGTTAAATTGTTGACCCAAGGTCATTTTCCTGATAGGGAATTGGTCGATATTCATTCGTTTGAAACTCTGAATCTCACTGTTATTACAATTAATAGTGGAAAAAAATGTGGCTTTCACAAAGCTTGAAAAAAAATTGTACATTGGTGTAATATCTGTAATAATATTAGCTTGAGGGTGTAAAGTTTCTGTCTTGGATGAATGTCCTATTAAATGTCACTTTTGGCTTATCAAAAATATGATCTATTGTCCCATTCACAAGTTTTACCTAGCGGCAGAACCACCTCCCAGGATATGTCATATCCTCCGAGGTTTGGTTTATATAGTTTACCCACTAAATTATAGCTTCACAAACCAGGGCAAATTGTGTACTCCAGTTACAGATCACCCGAGCTATGTCTGGTAAAACAAAAACTTGGTTATCAGGTTATGCTGTGACAACAGTAGTTATTTATACTCAAATCCCTTTTCTAAAGGCTTATGTTTCCTTGTAATTGTGAAAACTGTTTGTCATCACATGCCGATAGAGACACTATCTGGTGTTAAATAGACTTTCTTCATGTCCTTTTGTCTAAGGTATTATATGGGGACTGAATGACTTTTTTACCAGAATGTAGGGCTGACAATGTATATTATCAGACATAAGGTTCCCCACTCATTAGGTGGATAATCATAATGATTCCATGTATGTATGATTTGGTGGAATGAGAAATACAAAGACTTCGAGCACGTCTAGGTGTTCCCGACATATCCTTCATGAATACCAGACTTTCATATTCATGCTGAAAAATCTTTTAGTACACATTTGAGCCTGTAGCAAGACTAAATTCAAAGATGAAAGATGCTTTTTGTTGGTGTTGTTCTCTCTGGGTGACAAAAATAAATGAAGGATTTAAAAGTGGGACAGATGGCCACTAACTTTTTGTCTGTTTCATCTTGAAAAAAAAACTGCATGAAAATATTTGTCGTAATGTTTTTAGTTGGCACTTGGGAATTACTTGAAAAAATGATCTGGCTTCCTTTTGATTCTTTGGCATGAAAAACTGAAAAGGATTATAAATTACTATGACACTAATATATATTTGAATTTCTGTTTGATTTGATTTTGCAAAATTGGTTCGCTTCGCAAATCCAGTTTTGGAAAATGAAATGTATATCTTCACCAATTTCACCAACAAAAATGTATGACCTGTTAATTTTACCTTAAAGTTTATTTTATTCATTTAGAAGGATTAGAAGCAAGCCAAACTTGCTGGTGAGCTTTATATTGTCACTTGTGTGATGGTAAAAATACTCTGTAAACTTTCATGCCATACCCTTATTACATGCTCCAGTTTAGTGGCAGAGTATTAACACTGTCACCTCCCACCTCTGAGATCGCCGTTCGGTTCCCGGCCTGACCTCAAGTGGGAAAGCTGGTGGGTTGCTTGCCGTTGGTCGGCAGTTTACAGTACAGAACCTTGACCAATTGTATGTACTGGTTTCCTCTGCCCACAAAAACTACCCATTAAGATATGACCAATTCAGTGTTGAAAGCGATGTAAAATCCCAAATAAATAAATAAAGCCCCAGTTTAGGTTGATGGCTTATTGCCGCAGGTATCATTCAATGGAGGGTTTTTTTTTTGTGCAGGTTTTTTTTTCAACTTTCATTTCCCTTAGTGCTTTTATCCTGGATTCTTTCGTATGGTCACTGCTGTTTCATAATAATGCAGCACTTGTCATATATGTATCAGGATGCTATAACGTAAGTGTCACATTTGGCAAAAGAAAGAGTAATTCTGGGTTTTGTCAACTGTGTATACAATGGGTGGTCGAGTATATTAAAAGCCAAATGACTCCAGGTCTGTAATGGTAACATTTTAATGTACGCAAAATCTGTTTTCTTCTTTTCTTGTCATACATTTGTCAAAATATACCTATTATACAATGTTTATGGCCTTTGAAGTTACCTATCATTCCTTTTGATCTCTCAAATGGTTCATTCAAAAGGTAAAATTTTTGTCTGCAGATTTATTTTATAACCTGTTTTAAAATGAACTGCTTATGCCTTTTGAACCAGTTTTACAATTTGTCCTAAATAAGGCTTATTATTTGGAAAGAGTCTCAGCAGGGCATTGTTTCAAAGACCAAATTTGTACACTGATGCACTACTTTACTTTGCTTCTTGAAAACATAATAAATATACAGGTTACTAGAATATTTATGTATGTGTCATAACAGAACTTTAAATCTGTCAGAATTTGAAATTTCATTGAGGGAACTTGAAATTCTCTTTAGATTTTAAGTTCAGTCAAAACATAATTATACTATAATAAATATGTATGCCAGCAGACTGCTCTTGAATTATAATAATAATGGTCCTTTGTTTATTCCAACAGTACCTCTTGATTTTGTCAAATAACATGCCTGTGTGAGAATGTTTCCAGTTTTAAGTGATTTACATGTAGTTCACATCATTTACACAATGTTTGGAATGTACTTAATGACCTCTTTCAGACAAGCAAATGGTAATCTGCCTATTATTAATATATTAAGCCATAAACCTTGGACATATCTTCCATGGGGACCATAGTGCAATTGAAACTCATTCCCCAGGTCTGGTAAATCAAATCCAGTGTACTTTGTATTTGTCTCATTAATTGGCTCCAGGGGAGTCATTAGAGGAAATTTGTAGCCAATGCAGAAGTATTAATAAAGATGAATTTGTCTCTCAGTCTCACAGCTTGTGTTTCCATACTGGAGATTTGAAGTCTAAAGTGAGCAATAATATGTATATGTAACAGTGGAAGTTTGGATTTGGGGGGAGAATAGGTGACTTCACAGGTGGAAACTCTGAGAAATTCCACTGAAAATAAGTTTCTGTTACAATTTAGGCCTTAGTCAGACTTACCAGTTCTGATATTTATCCCTTGCTATGTTTCATTATATACTAAAAGCCTGTAGAGTTTCTTAAGATTTGGGATTTGTTTTCCAATATTTTTACATTTTCCTATAATATGTTGACAAGCAAAATGACAGTTGTACAATATTGTCATGATGATTCCATAACATGCTCTCGATACCGAGATACCAGGGCTTGACTGACCCATTCCTGGTATAGTCAAGATATGTTCTAGCAGTTTCAACTGATTTGTCAAATTGTATCAGATCATTTCATATTTTAATGTTACAGGTGTGTACAGGTTTGACCCAACATTTGGTTCAAATGATTGTTTATTTCTTTCTCAAATGTTGACGCTTCTGCAGTTGCAAAATTCTCAGAACTGGAAGAATGTAAAAACTGAGTCACTGACTATAAGTGACAAGTCTATCAGAAATGTCAATTTAGTCTGAGCAATTAAGGATTGAGAGTCTCACAAGTCTGCCTGAGTGGTCATGAGACTCAGGGGTAAACATTCAGGGGGAAGACCCTTAGCCTTGTCTAAAACTCTATCTAGTTTAATTTAAAATTTTCCAACTTTTGTACTGTAATTTTTCTTATAAATGCTCTGAGGGCGACACATTTTTCAAAAAGGGCAGGGGGGGGGGGGGGGGGGGGGGGGGGGGGGGACAATTATAGCACATAAAAGAAATCAATTCTCAAGTCCAGTGACAATGGGCGCTAATGGACATGTACAGCCTTGATCTCGCTTACCTGCATGTATAATGGCGAGAGAGGTTAAAGTATTGGAAACAAACCTTAAATATGAAGTAATTATGAAGGTTATCTCGTAATTTTGCATATTTCAATGCGTCTACGATCAAAACTACCATGTTTTGTTGTGATTTTCTTTATTTCTCGTGAGCGGTATTCAATCGGGGAAGTACTAAAATGCATCTTTTTTCGGAATTACGGAATCGCAAAGGTGTTGGCTGTTGAGAGGGATGTAAAATCCCGAAATATTAACTTTGCAAAGTTAGACGGGAGGGACAATTAATATGGAGGGGGCGTTTGTATGGATAAATACGGTATGTGAAATGAGGTATCCAAGTTTATAATCTCACAGCTAGTGAATTCTAAGGCACACCATCCAAAAGGGTAAGTCATGAATTAGAAATTAATGATAAGGGTTGTGACCAAGGAGACCATCAGTGTTCAATAGTTGTGAACTAGGGAAGGGAAAGACTTCAGAAATAGCCTTTTCATGTTTTGAAACATGTACTAGCAGTTCGAATTTCCAATGGCAATACGATCCATAGTTTTGGAACATCATATGAGAAACTATTGTCAAGATAAACTTTTGATTTATAAATTGAGGAACTATAATAAGGAATCTTAAGTCAGTAATATTTTTGGAAACCAGCAAGAAAATTAAAACTAGGTGCACCTTTATGGTACACCTTTACAAGAGCTTAAATAAGGCTATTTTTTTCCCATTCACCCTGTTTTCAATTGCCTTTATTTTTGTTCTTTGTGGAGAATGAAATGACAAGAAGTTATTGGGTATTTCCCATTGCTCTGTATTGACTTTCTTCTGACAGTTGTTACATATTGACACCAAATCTTTGGTATCCTTGCTTCTTGGTACAAATATTGCCTAGTCTAATAGCAGATGTGGTTGTCATAAGCTGAAGTACATGTATATTAATGAATGCAAAAGTCTTTCTTTCTGTCTGAAGCTCTAGCCTGTGAAAAAAATGCATTTCTAACAACACCCACCAAGGAAGTGAAATAATTGTATTGAATACTTTATTTATCTTTGTCTACTTATGCCACATGTTGGAAAAACCTAATTCATCCAAAATTCTAACACATAAGGTTGTGCAGAAATGATCAGATGTAAACACATGTCCTGTTGTGTAAAGACATACATCCAGTGCACTTTTACTTTGAAAAGATTTTATTATTTCAAATATACCAGTATTTTATTTGGTTCTTCAATATTAAACCGCTTAATTGTCTTACAACTTAATCTTGTCCATTCTTTTGTGAAAATAGAATAACACTTTAGTGTTGCAGCACTTAAAGTTTTATGGACTAATGTAATAAAGGATCGGAGTGATCATTGATAACTCCAAGGAGAAGATATGTCATACTAATTCTGTGATTGCAGTGATTCTGCTACATGAAAAGTCCGGCCGGACATTCTGTCCTAAGACTAGGAAAACGTTTAGGACATTTTCGGAGAATTTAGGACAGAATTCTTGTCAATCAAATTTTCATTCTACAGGTTGCTAAAATTAAGTCATTAAAGTCAATGACCCTATATGAATGGCATATAAAGTAAAATTTACTGAATCATAATAAAAATTAGTGCTGGGACGAGTTGACTGAAACTCGAGTCGTAACTCGATGGGCGATAATTAGGGGTCACATCGGTCTGCGCAAGTGAAACTTGAGTTTTCGAAAACGTTAATATTTAAAGCTGACACTTTACCAACACAACAGAAATATCCAATATTTTCAAAAATATATTGCATTTTTACTTAATTCTGACTTAAATCAATGAAGATTTAACATAAATTATATCGCGAAAACCATTTCCAGGTGAAAGTTTTGGCTAATGTACGGTATGTAAAATATTTACCATATATTAAAGGCTAATAAACGAAATACTTTATCCCGAAAATTACTCGAGTTTAACTCGAGTTCAACTCGCTTCTAACAGTTGATGCTCGATCTGCCATTTTAACTGCCGATCCCACCACTAATAAAAATCTCATTTTAGTTAAAATGTCAAAAAGTCTTTATGATGTTCAATGATCATGTATTACTAAAATGAGAACTCACGGCCACAGAACCGTGAATCGGTGATCCATGAGATTTTCATGCTATTAAAATGTCCTAGCAGTAAACATTACAGCTAGCAAATAAACTTTCAATCTGATTTTTTTTCAGTGCAATTATTAATAAAAAGAAATATTAATCAAAGCAAAAATTCAGAATATTACAGTAAAATTTATGTGGAACCCTACAGAAAACAAAATCTACAATTACACGAAAATACCAGACGACCATAATTTATATTCATGAGAAGATATGAGGACACAGATTTTCCCTGGGATTTCCTTGCAATATTTTATAAAATGGAAGCATAGACGAAAATCAAATAATTTAAACTCGAGAACTCACGGCCATAGCACCCAAGTCATTAATATTCATGAGAAGATATGAGGACACAGATTTTCCATTTGATTTCCTTGCAATATTTTTTAAAATGGAAGCATAGACGAAAAGCAAATAATTTAAACTCGAGAACTCACGGCCATAGCACCCAAGTCATTAATATTCATGAGAAGATATGAGGACACAGATTTCCCCTGGGATTTCCTTGCAATATTTTATAAAATGGAAGCAAAGGCGAAGATCAAATACTTTAAACTCGAGAACTCACGGCCACAGCACCCAAGTCATTAATATTTATGAGAAGATATGAGGACACGGATTTCCCCTGGGATTTTTTTGCAGATCACGTGGCTTGTCACGAGATTTCATAAAAGACGTCTAGACCTTTCTACAATAAAAAAGTTTAAAATCACGTAGATCTCGCGAGACTTTAGGGTTGTAACGTGACTTCATATTTTGTAAATAAAAAGACGTTTAGATCTTCTATTATCGCCCACGGATACGACTCGGACAATATGTCCTAATATTCTACTTAAAATTCGGGGTTTTGTTGCAAAATTCGGTCAATGACCGATGGCCGATGCGAATCTGAAACCCTGGATTGCTACATAAGATTGCTTGACCCCTCTTCTGTCTCTGGATACTGAAATTAGGTTGACTGCTTTTTTGGTTTTGTTTCGCCTTAGAGTCCTCTAGTATGGGGAGATTAAGCGCTATAAAAGTCCAGTTAGAATTAAGAATTATCCAGGTTTATTGCTGGAGTTATCTTTGTGAGTTATAGCAGTAGCAGCACGTCAGAGGCACTTCTCTATCATCAGCCTTTATGGGCTGGGGTTATAGTGGTCACCTGTGCCATCAGGGCGTGGCGGCAGGCATAAAGCTTGTGGTTGTTCCACAGCCTAAACCCATGCACGGGTTTTCGCCAAATTTTCATGGTATGTTTACCCCAAGAGGATCTAGAGCTGATTAGGTTTTTGGGGGTATCTGGTAACAACTGTTGCCATGGTGACACTTTTAAGATTTTTGGTTCTTAAACATTGTGGGTGTTCCACAACCCAAGCCCCTGCATGGATTATCACCAAATTTTTAGGATATATTTACCCCAAGAGGATCTAGAGCTGATAAAGTTTTGGGGGGTATCTGGTAACAACTGTTGCCATGGCAATACTTTTGATTTTTTGGTCTTAAACTTTGTGGGTGTTCCATAGCCCAAGCCCCTGCATGGATCATCACCAAATTTCAGGGTATCTTTACCCCAAGAGGATCCTAAGAGCTGATTAGGATTTGAGGGGTATCTGGTAACAACTGTTGCCATGGCAACACTTTTAAGATTTTTTTGGTCTTAAACCTTGTGACTGTTTCATAGCCTAAACCGATGCATAGATTATCACCAAATTTCCAGGGTATGTTTACCCCAAGAGGATCTAAAGCTGATTAGTTTTCAGGTGTATCCGGTAACAACTGTTGCCATGGCAACACTTTTAAGATTTTTGGGTCTTAAATTTTGTAACAACTGTTGCCATGGCAACACTTTTAAGATTTTTGGGTCTTAAATTTTGTGGGTGTTCCACAACCTAAACCATGCATGGATTTAGACCAGATTTTCAGGATATGTTTAACCCAAGAGTTTCTAGATCTGATTAGCTTTTTGGGCTATCTAGCAATAATGTTGCCATGGCAACACTTTGAATATTTTATGGTTTTAACATTTGTGGGTCAGTTCCACAGCCTAAACCGATGCATGGATTTTCACCAAATTTTCAGGATATGTTAACCTAAGCAGGATCTACAGATGAGTAGGTTTGGGAGGGTATCAGACAATACCTGTTGCCATGGCAATGCTTTAAATACTTTCGGTCTTAAAATTCTTAATTTAGAAAGGGGCGCTATCAAACCGATGTTACCACAGTTGCATATCTTCACCAAATTTGCAGAGCATGTTTATGACTGTGAAAACATGTCTGTAAAAAATTATGGTACTTATTTTAAAAAACAACATGGCCGCCATAGCCGATTTGCTCGAAAATCAATATGTTCTAAAATTCAAAATATTGCAGCTGGCCGTGTCAGATTTGCACAAAATGTAAATGGCTAGAAAGCTATCCTGAAAATAATTTTGGCCTTGTTTTGAAAACAAAATGGCTGCCTTATCTGCCTTATTGGAATGACAAAATAACTTCTTGGAAATTGTGGTCTGCAAATCTTTTGCAAGTGTCAAATTTGACCTTTGATCCCTGCTTCAAGGTCATGTAATGTCATCATGATAAAGGGGCTTTATATCTTCCTTATAATTGGTTCTTGGGCATCAAAGTATGAAAACAACTTGTAAGAAATCATGGCCTGTGAATCTTACATCTGCCAACATTTTGTGGATTCTGTATACTTCTTACAACAGTTACTGAAGTTGTTCCTAAGATTTTCCCAAATCTCAATTTTGTTACCCATTTAGTTATACCTGCGGGCTGGGGTTCTTGTCCAAATAGTGCAATAATGTTATAGTAATAGGGGTGTCCCAGTGTTTATGTTATTTTGATGTCAGACAAACCATTTAGCTCTATTGTAAATTAATCTTGCTTGGCTCAGTTACAACACTGTTCATGGAAGCAATCTTGTTTCAGTATTAATACAAACAAATTGCAATTCCAAAATTGTTTCGAGTTACGCATACATTAAAAGTGCTAGAATTTTATTTATTTCAAAATTTCTTATTTTGTACGATGTTTGAAAATTTAAATTTTGATCTCCCTATGTGAGATTTCATCCCCCGGCATGATTAAAGTACATGAGTAAAGTTTGGATTTCTGCCAAAATAAACAAGATATTATTATCTTTACATAAAAGGTCTTTCTGTTTAAAGGGTTTACATTGTCTCATCAGCCTCTCAGAGGCAGAAGGGTAACTTTAATCCACATAAACATACGTCAAGAAGCTGATAAAATTCAGTTGAGTATCATTTAATGTCTGTTAAGACTCTAATGCCAAGGGACTGGAAATGTTGTCTTGTCTTTTAACTAGGATTTCACTTAGACACAGAATATTTATTAAGTTTTCATGGGAAGGGCTTCTGTGTAACCCAATATATTTGCTGTTGCTTAAAAGGGAATTCTTTATATCACAAGGGCACTTTTAAACCCTTTAGTATATATTGGTCATCTGATGTACATAAAAGTGTTCTTTGGATCTAAAATTATCAGTGACCGAAACAGAGGCATTAGTGCCTGTATGAGAAAAATGGATGCAAGTTGATGCCCAATGGTTTTCAGAACAGAATTGTATCCAGTTTTAAGAGGGGGCTCAGTGGTGTAGTGGTTAGAGTACTTGCCTTAAACATCTGAGGTTGCCTGTTCAAATCTCAGCCCGGGCACTTCATGTTGGAAAGTTGGCAGTTACTTGCCGATGCTGAGTGGTTGACAGTGCAGAATGTTGACCAACTAGTATGCACTGGTTCCTCCACCCGTAAACTACTGGTCACAATATGACCCTAGCTGTTGAACGCAGCGTAAAATAAAAAAAATTAAAAAATAAATCTGTCCAACTTTAAGTATTCGCTACTTAAAATCTACTAATCCTCCATCCCCTCAAGTATTCAACATGATACAACCTTTATATTACCAATGTGATAAATTGACTGTCAAACCAGAATCAATCCATCAATACAATATAAGAAATAGCAGGAGTCTGCACCAGGCTAGTAATTTGTGATTACACAGAACTACTCCTGAGAGAGAAGACCCTATATCACTGTGTGACATTTTTCTGTCAACATTTCTTGCCCTGCTGATATCACAGAATGGACTCTGTACATGAAATTTCTGTGTTTGCTCTGCCATCCAGTCTTTGATGAATGTGTGACAACATGAAAATGGTACATTTAGTTGATTAATATCAGTTACAAAAATAATGTTATTAGATTAATTATAAACACAGTAAATGTGTTAGCTTTGAGCACAAACTACAGAATGATGTGAAGTGCATTTTGTATTTTGCCCAATTTCTGAAGCAATAGAAAATTCACTGTTGTAGTACTTAATACTTAGCAAAATATTCATATACATCTATTTAGTATCTGTTCTACCCAGTATATTTTATGCATATATCCACATTTATCCATATATATTTATATCCCCAGACGAAAGTCGGGGATATATTGGATTCAGGTCCGTCGCGCCGCCGCCGTAGAAATTTCCTTGTGGACGCGATAACTCAAAAACAAATTAATATTTTTTTTTCAAACTTGGTACACATGTTAAGGGTGCCCAAAGGAAGATCTCTATTTTAAGGTGACCTTAAACTCCCAGTAAAAAAGAACTTATGGCCACCTTAAGGTCAGAAATTGGACTTTTGGCCACTTAGAGCAATGTAGGTCACAAACTATGATGCTCAGCTGGCTGAAATTTTACCTGACAACACATTAATATGTTCTTAGTACATGTGCCGAAAATCATGACTTTAAGTTGAGGAGAAAATTGTGTTTGAGGCCTATAAATACCCCCACTTAGGGATTTTTTGCTATACTTTTCACATATTTTGCCCTATAATTTGGAAGTGATAATTCTGATGAGTCTCAAACTGCGCTAGGTATAACTTTGATATGTAATCCTTGTCTGTAGAAAATTTTAGGGCTGTAGGTTTACCCAAAGGGGTCGACTTAAGGTCTCAAAAGTGTCCACAGAGACCCAATTTATGCACTTTTTGCCACTTTCAAGCACTGTAGCTTTCAAACTATGTCTCTCATCTAAGTTAAATATCATCTGGGAATATATCTATGTGTTTTCTTATATGTGCCCCAACATTTAGGCCTTTAATAGACAGTTAACCTGTGTATCAGGACCATAAACACCCACCCGAGTGACCCTTATAAGACATTTTTTCACATCTTTTTCCCTGTAACTTGGAAATGGTAAGTCTGAGAAGCTTCAAACTGTATTAGATATATATTCTGTGTGTAATCTTAGCATGTAACAGATTTTAAGTCTGAAGCTTTAATTTTGAAGGTCAAATTGAGGTCTCTAAAAGGCTCCCAAAGACCCAATATTTGGACTTTTTGCTACTTTTAAGCCCTGTGACTGTCAAACTATGTGACTGATAGAGCTCAAATCCTATCTGTGTATGAGGACCATAAATCCCCACCCGAGTGACCATTTTTAGACATTTTTCACATATTTTTCCCTGTAACTTGGAAATGGTAAGTCTAAGAAGTTTCAAACTGTATTAGATGCATAATCTATGTGTAATCTTAGTATGTGACAAATTTTAAGTCTGAAGCTTTAATTTGAAGGCCACATTTAGGTCTCTAGAAGGCCCATAAAGACCCAGTATTTGGACTTTTTGCCAATTTTAAGGCCTGTGACTGTTAAACTATGTGACTGATAGAGCTGAAATCTCATCTGGGAATACATTATTATGTTCTTTATACATGTGCCAAAAATCAAGGCTTCAAGTAGAGATTTAACCTGTGTATGAGGACCTTAAACACCCACCTGAGTGACCCTTTTAAGACATTTTTCACATATTTTGCTCTGTAACTTGGAAATGGTAAGTCTGAGAAGTTTCAAACTTTATTAGATACATATTCTATGTGTAATCTTAGTATGTAACAAATTTTAAGTCTGAAGCTTTAATTTGAAAGCCACATCGAGATCTCTAAAAGGCCCACAGAGACCCAATATTTGGACTTTTTACCACCTTTAAGCCCTGTGACTGTTAAACTATGTGATTGATGGAGCTGAAATCCCATCTGGGAATGCATTATTATGTCCTTTTTACATATGCCGAAAATCAAGGTTTTTAGTAGACATTTAACCTGTGTATGAGGGCCATAGACACTCGCCCAAGTGCCTTTTTTGACATTTTTTCCGTATTTTGCCCTGTTATTTGGAAATGCTTAGTGTGACAAGTCTTAAACTGTATTATATATAATTTTTGTTTGTTATGTATGTCCCCCAAAAAGTTTCAGATCTGTAGTTTAATTGCTAAGGTCTCTTTAACAATTGTAAAATGCCCACAGAAACCCAATTTATGGACATTATGCCACTTTAAAGCCCAGTAACTGTCAAACTATGTGGGTTATAGAGCTGAAATCTTTGAATTTTTAAAAGGAAATGCCTGTCTATTTAAATATTGAATATTAATAATGTTATGGCTATCTTAGTCTTTTAAGAACTTATTTTTGTGTGTTATACCTCTGCTTGCTGAGTTTTTAACTTTTTAAAATGAAACTGGTTAAACATATTCAAGTAGACAAAATGGACACTTTAAGTGAGCTTTAAGTCCCAATATTAATGAAATTATATCCTTATGTAGTAAAACTAGGGGATTTTTAACCCTCAACTAGCCCAGTTTTATTCAACTTGCCTCCGTTAATTTTGGCACAGCTCCTACAGTTATGAACTCATTTCAGTTGATAATCACATACTTAAAATTCTCAATTCTTTTTGTATTTGAGTACCCCTTTTATATAGATTGTTTGTTTACCATTTATGCTGTAGCACTCCATCTCTTTGTAGTCCCAACCCACATCCCCCACCCGGATTCCCCCCACCCACCTCTGGGACCTCCAGCTATATTGAGTGACACTAAATAAACAAAGGTATTTAATGATATCAGATGAGAAACAAAGAACTCAATGGGGTTGCAGATCTTGTGTAATAGTGAGAGAGGTGTGGAGAAGGGGAGAGGGGTGGGGGTGGGAGGTGGTGGGCTTCATTACATATAACACAAAGGGGAGTCAGAACTGAGATTGTGTCACATATTTAGGTTGCATATATATGGACCACATATATAGGTATAGAGGAAATGAATAACTGAAAACAATTTGCAAATTCTAAAAATAATATAATAAAATAATAATATAAATAATTTTTTTTAAAATAATATTTTATTTGTGAACAAATATAGAAACAGATATGCGCTTTTGGGATTATGAATTTTAGAATGGACAATTGAATCATCAATCATTTAAATACTTTGAAGGAAGATTGAAAAGTATGATGAGTTGAGTTAAAAATAATATTTTATTTGTCAACAAATATAGAAACAGATATGCCCTTTTGGGATTATTATTTTAGAATGGACATTCAGTCATCAATGATTTAAATACTTTGAAAATAGGTTTAGAGTTATCATTGCAGGAAGATTGAAAATATAATTTGAGTTATGTATTCGGCGTCTGGGGATACACCATCTTCCTTGGGAAGATACAAACAGAGTAGATTGATGTGCTGAAGTTCATATAATAATGGGTAATAATATGTTTTAAAAAATTCCCGATCAAAACCTGTGGCGTGAGTGATGACCTGTCTGGGGATATGTTGGCGCCGAGTTGGCCCAATCTAGTTCTTATACTGCTCATGTAAATCAGAAGATTCATCACTCAAAACATAAATTTTTTGAAAACATTTTAACAGGAGTCAGTTCAGCTTCACTTCTACCTGCAACTGGTATACTAATGCAGAAATTAAAAGTATAGAAAGTTGGTAATTTCCTAGAAATTTTTATAAATCCATAGTTTGCATTATAATGTATCAACTGGAAGAATAGCATTGTGGATGTGTTGATTATACTATGAGGTAATCAAAATTTACATATGCAGTGTTTCTGTTTCGACACCCTCACTTTAATTTGGAAACAAAAACTAAAGTGACAATTGACTTTCACAAAAATGTGTTTTACTTTCCAAATTAATCTGGTCTGGGCAATAAAAAGTTAAATACAATAAGACCGGTTCTTTAGTGTAACCAGATGATGATTTTTAATCCTTTTCACACTGAAGTTGGTATAAACTGTGGTTATAGGTATTAGACAATAGGAAAACGTCCCGAATGACACATACAGAAAAAATATATCACGAATGAAGATAACAATATTATACGAGTGCGCAATACGAGTATTATATTGTTAATCTTCATGAGTGATATTTTTTTTCTGTATATGTCTGATGAGGGATGTTTTACTTTTATAATCCACATTTTGTGCGATTTATGGGTCAAATAATATGAATATTTAATGAAAAAACGTGAAACAGACTGTTAAAAAGCATGAGCAACACTGAATATAAAACTTCAATCTTTAACTTGCAATATCTCAGTTATTTCTGGATGTTTTTTTATGCAACATACATAAGCAGAAGCGCTAGAATAACACCTTTGTAATGATATATTATACATATTTGTAAGTTATATACTTTCCGAGATATTGTTGAAAAACCGGAAGCTAATCAAACTCAATATCCATAGTACCGGGGCGCCGGTGTATACAAAAAAAATACATCCCGGTCTGTATTTGCCCATATTTAGGGCAAATACGTCGCGTGGTGGATAATAAAACATACCCCTGTCCTTCCTTCAAGTACTGTCTGACATCAGTATGCGAACTTGTAATAACCCAGTGGCCAAACATCCAATTTTCTTTGAGCGTCCCATGGAAGTTTAGAAATGTTTAAACTACTGCCTCTGGATTTCTCACCGTTGGTCACTATCTATTTTAGACCATATCACGGTTCCTTTATACCCGTGTCTCTGTCCCCGTCCCTCCATTTCAGTGACCTTTTGTAGATCATTTTTGTTGTGCTGAAGGTTAAAGAAGGTGGTACTGGTACAGCCTCTGATGGGACACAGCGTGTAACTGTCAGTAGCAGTAGAATGACAGTAATGCAAACGTCTGTAATATCATGACACAACCTCCATTTACCTCCACTCATCTTATATAGCCATCGGAGGAATAACTGCTACCAAAGTAAGACTGAGCGATAACCTATTAACAGTGGACACTAACGTGATAGCACAGTACCAACCCAGTGAATACATCAAATCTCAGAAGATGTTTGGTGTCCTGAGAGCAGTTTTGCCACTGATAAAACTTCTAACCTCGGGTTATACTGCCTGTAGTGTGAAACGGGCATAACCTTACTAAGTTTTTCATTGACACCAAAAATTTTTTGACTCTGATATTAAAAGTAGAGTGAATTATTTCAGAAATGTATAATAATCTTGATCACATGTTTTCAGGTGTCAAGTGTGATATGATAAACTTTGTTAAATATCAGTACCACATGTCATAGACGGATCACGACATGACTTAAGGTTCACCAGAGAAACATGCATTTTATGCTACCATAGTTACAGAATGGCAAAATCAGTATCACACACCATTAACTGAGATGAACCTGGACCACAGCATTCTGCCCTGTAATCTTTTTCTATAAAACCTGAGTGAGATTAACAGCTAGAGAAACATGCATTTTATGCCACTGTACTGAGAGAATAGTAAAGATGTTTAATGTGGACAATAAAAAAAAAGGACTTAAGGATGAAAGTTAGTTTAATATTTTCCCCTTTTTCAGCTGTCAGGGTTGGCTGTCCTGGCCGTTGGTCTATGGACTCTACTCGACAGGCACCACTATGTCAGTCTGCTCACTAGCGCCATCTATGCAGCCACCACATATCTTTTGATCGCCACCGGTGTCATCATCATGCTGGTCGGGCTGCTGGGATGCTGTGGTGCTGTCAGGGAAAACCGCTTTTGTCTTATGGTGGTAAGTTCACGATACACCATCAATGCGTAGCCACAGTGGTCATAATTTGTGAACTATATACGCACACAGTATTGTTGAAATTATGGGAAGATTTCAATTTATAATCCCTTGCACATCTACTTTGTATGCCTCAAATATGAACTATATGGTGTATTGAAATCTGTCTAATGAGCCAAGTGAATAGTTTGTGAAAAGTTAATATTATATTAATATTCATTTATTGTTACTTTCAGTATGCAGGCTTCTTGCTCCTAGTGTTTTTACTGGAGGCTGTGTCAGGGATTTTAGCTTATATGTACCACACCACTGTAAGTATATCCTATTTTACACTTTGGTATGGTGGGTAACATACTCCACAAAGAACACAGCGGATGTTTGTCATATAGTGTAGACAGTTTATTGGAGACTGTAATTTATTCCGTAAGGTACATTTGAACCTTGTTAAATCAAAATCCAAATAAGCATGAAAGGGTCTCTTCGAAACAAGACATTGTAAATAGCAATGTAAGTTTCAATTTAATAGACCCCAGGAAATTATATTTTATTGCGTTAATTAACGCAATTATATTTGCTGTGAAAGGATTTCTGCTCATGAAAATTCCATTAAAAGGATTTGAATTAATGTAATAATGTAGTGGTAACAGGTAGTGCTTATAGTATACATGTAGGAGAAAATTTTATTCCATAAATTCTCAAGTGTTGTAACATTGGGTTTTACAACCTGGTATATGGTTTAACCTGCTGATAAACACTGGCTGAGTAAATAATGATATATGACTGTATTTGTATCCAGTTGAAAACACTTTTGAAAAAAATGAATGCTTATGGTTTGTTTTAAGTGGAGAAACTTGTAATTACACAATAATTGTTATAATTGGAACCAGTATAAGTCAAATTTCAGGCATAATTGGTGTTTTGGGTAACACACTCACCTTTCATCTCTCAGACCCTGTGTTCAGTTCCTGGCCTGATCTTGAATGGAAAAGTTTGCAATTGTTTGCAGCTTCCATAAGGTTTTTGGTGCAGAATCTTGACCAACTATTGTGCACTTTTTTTCTCCACCTCAAAATATGTTGATAGTAATGTTAAACTTAATCAATCACCTAGATATAAATGGAACCAGTTTTGACAACTCTTTGCATTAGTACAACCAATGGGTGTTATAGATTTTGGACATTTGACTATCGCAATCTACTGCATTTTGTTGTCAGGTATGTGAAAATTGAATCTGCTATGCTGAAGGTTAAAAAAAAAAGTTGTCTGTTTTGTTTGTTTTATCACAATTTTTCAAACAGTTAAATTATATAATCTCTTTTCAGAGTTATTTTTTGCATTAGTCTGCCTTTTATGTAAGGTGTAAGAAAGTATTATTGTATTTTTATACACCAATACTTTGTTGTTTTTGGGACAGGTATCACAAAGCGAAAGTTGGTATGTTTCAGGTTCATCAAGAATTGGAGAGAACTTTAAACCACACTATGTTGCACAACTACCACTTACATAATGAGAAAACAGCCGCAATAGATAACCTACAGAGACATGTAAGCCAATCTTAATATTCTGCATCAAAAGTTTAATTCTTGATGAAAAAGTGAAGTGAGTTTAATCATAAAGTATAGCATGAATTTTAAGAAGTTTGAACTTCAATCTGTAACCCTGGTTTCAAATGTATATTTCCCACTTTAAGACTTCGGGTGGTCTTTTTAGAAAGTTGTTTTTAGAAGTGGAAATCATTTTGATAAGAATTTTGCCAAACCTAAAATGTCTGTATAAGTTACCAGAGTTTATAGGAAGCCATGGTTTTGTCATTGAAGCGCACAATACTTAAGTTTTTATGCTTATCTAGCATCATGTCTAAGTAAACACATTACTACTTGCAGGACTTAAAATTTTGTTCCTGGTTTATTTTAATACTTGGTCTACTAGAAACCCAGTGTCACGAAAAGTTTTAGTAATCATTGTAAGTAATAAGTGGGAGTGTTGTTAGTTGCCTTGCTGATGGCCACTGATTACTCATCTTTGAACAAGTAGTGTGCCTAGTAGTAGTTATCTCAGCCCATGACAGTAACTATCGTAATACACCCAAAAGTGTTGTATTGAAAATTAAACCACTAAAATCGGTTAATTAAAGACAAAATATTGATGTTTGAGTTGACTGACTGGGTTTGGTTTGTTGGCTGATTTATTAATTGATTAATTAATTAATGTATTCTCTTCTTTAGTCAGATTTGAGTGTTCAGGAGAACGGGCTCTTTCATATACTATAATCAAAGAGTGTATGTTATGTAGTTGGGTGTGTGGATGGTTAGGGGTCTTAGTATTCTCTCTTGTTTTCTCAGTTTGAGTGCTGTGGAGCGGGTTCTTTTATGGACTGGCGGGAGAGTCTGTATGTCTTATCCAATCAGAGTCAAGGTCTGCTTGTACCAAGCAGCTGCTGTAAGAGTGAGTCACAACACTGTTCAAGACGAGATCATCCTTCCAATATCTACTACAAGGTAAAGTGCCGTCAAAGATTCTCTTTAGGTTAAAGTGCCAGCCAGTGTTTACTATAACTGCAAGTGTCATCCAACATTTACAACAAGGTAAAATGCCATCCAACATTGAGTACAAGGTAAAGTGTCATTCAGCTTTTACTATAAGGTTAAGTGCCCATGCAACATTTACAACAAGGTAGAGTGCCATCAAACATTTACAATTAGGTTAAGTGCCCCATGCAACATTTACAATTAGGTTGGCAACTTTTTCTACAAGATAAAGTGCCATCCAAAATATACCATTAGGTTGAGTGCCATTCAACAATTATTGCCAAGTAAAGTACCGTCCTACATTTACAAAAAGGTAAAGTGTCATTCAACATCTACTAAAAGGTAAGGTGCTCATCCAAGATCTCTGTAAGCTAAAGTGCCATCAAAACTTTATTACAAGGTAAAGTGCCATCCAATCTTTACTATAACTAAAGTGTCGTACAACATTTACAACAAAGTAAAGTGCCATCCAACATTTACTGTAAGGTTAAGTGCCATGCAACATTGACAACAAGGTAAAGTGTCATCCAACATTTACTGTAAGGTAAAGTGCCATCCATCATATGCTGCTAAGTAAAGTATATTCAAACATTTATAATAACAATAAGTATCATCCATTTACCACAAGGCAAAGTGCCACCAAATATTTACTTCAAGGTAAAGTGCCACCCAACATTTTTGACAAGGTAAAATGTCATTTTACATTTACTGTAAGGTGAAGTGCCATCTATCATGTACTACAAAGTAAAGTTCCATCCAACTTTTACTTCAAGGTAAAGTGGTGTCCAATATGTCATGCCAAAAGTGAACTTTTGTATGATTTTCATCCCTGAATGTAAACTTTGCTGTGTAACAATAGTTCATACAAATTTTTCTGCTGTGAATATTTGTAGGGCTGTGTTGAGCAGTTAGAATATTACCTAAAAGATCATCTAATCATCCTTGGTGCTGTTGGTCTGGGACTCTGCTGTTTACAGGTAAATGTAGCCAAACTCGTGCAAGTAGAATTTGTATTCATGATGTCAGTAGCAGGTGCTTAAAGACATTTGCATGATGTAATTGTTTATGCTTGTGAGTCTGCCAGACATAGTACTGGTAATATCAGGATTGTCCAATTTATGAAAGAATAATGTTATTGTATCCCCGGACAAAAGTCAGGGATACTTAGGATTCAGTACGGTCACGCCGCCGCTGCCGCAGAGATTTCCTTTCGGATGCGATAACTTACAAAATATTTTAGTTAGACCTTTCAAATTTGATATGTAGGTATATATGGGCAATACCACGAATGCTATTGTTTTGTGACCTTGACCTTCAATTTCAAAGTCAGTGGTGGCCTCTTAAAGGTCAGATTTTGGCCATTTTTTCACATTTTGGCCCAGTTCTCATATACAGAAAGTTAGATCATCCTATGGCTGGTATATATAATACATATATATGTCCTCTGTAAGCATGCAGAAATTTGACCTTGAAGCTCTTCATTGAAGGTCATCCACAGACTGCCAAAATACCTCACCGAGGCCATTTTTGGCCTTTTTGGAGATATTTTCACACTTAATTCTGACTATATTACATGAAAACTATTGAAAATGGCTTTTGAGGTTGAGTACATGGTGGAATACCAGCATGCAGGCATACTGGTTATAGAGAAAATCTGCTGATTCCACAGTTCTGGACAGGAAGAAGGCAGTTGTTTCATATAAGCCTACCCCTGCTGAGACATAGTCTAATTCGCCCAGTTCTACCAGCTCCTATGAGTTTTCGCAGAACTGTGGAGCCACCAGGAACCGGTTACAGAGCATTGGTTCACCTATAACCGGTTAGGCCCAGGTACTGGGCAGGTCCACAAGACTGGCTAACAGACCGGCATAAGCCTTTTAAGGGTCCAAGTGGCCATCTTAGACCAACCAGTTACTGCCCGAGGGTAATTGGTTACAGAGAAATTCTTATACCAGTCATTGGTCCCGGTGAGATGACTGTTTCAACCTACTAGGCCAGTCAGCCAGCCTACTGTCAGGACTTGCTAGCTAGTCGAAAGTGACTAGATAAGAAGACTTTCCCCACAAGATTTGTCCAACTACCTGTCAGTCTTATTTTATCAGACCCCACACCAGCCAGTTACTTGTTGTTTTGTGACCTTGACCTTCAATTTTAAGGTCACTGGTGGCCTCATAAGAGTCAGATTTTGGCCATTTTTTCACATTTTGGCCCAGTACTCATATACAGAAAGTTAGATCATCCTATGGCTGGTATATATAATACATATATATGTCTTCTCTAAGCATGCAGAAATTTGACCTTGAGGCTCTTAACTGAAGGTCATACACAGACTGCCAAACTTCCTCACCGAGGCCATTTTTGGCCTTTTTGGAGATATTTTCACACTTAATTCTGACTATATTGCATGGAAACTATTGAAAATGGCTTTTGAGTACATGATGGAGTACCAACATCCAGTTTGTTGACCTTGGCTATTGTTTTCAATGTCTCCTTAGGCCTCCTAAAATGACTCAAAATGGTACCTTTAACTGTGAGGCCATATACCTCCTTTATTATTGGCTGTTACCACTCTAACAAAAAATTATACCTAGCCTTCTCAGATTTGCAGGATATATTCATAACCATAAAATGTTGCCCGGGAATATTTTTGGCATCATTTTGAAAAACAAGATGGCCGCCAGGGACGTTTATTTGACTTAAAGCAAGGACTCTCTTTGGCCCTCTAGAGCAAAGGGTATTATAGGTAGAGATCTAAAATTCGCCGAATATGTTCTGCATTACAAAATCTTGATTGGAAATATTTTCGGCCTTATTTTGAAAAAGAAGATGGCCGACACAGGCGTCTTTTATCAGTCAGGAAAAGTGCTTATATCTCCCTTATTATTGGTCCTAGAGGTTTAGGATGGAAAACCAACCTACAGGAAATCATGGGCTGGGAATCTTTTGGTGTGGTCAGATTTGACCTTGGACCCCTCCTTTAAGGTTAAACGAGGATAGCCGAACTTAAAAGTGCTCATAACTCGCTTATTATTGGTCCTAGAGGTTTGGGATGGCAGCAAACTTACAGGAAATCATGGGCCGGGAATCTTTTTATGTGGTCAGATTTGATCTTGGACCCCTCCTTCAAGGTCAAACAAGGATACCCAAACTTAAAAGTTCTTATAACTCGCTTATTCCTGTTCCTAGAGGTTTGCAATGTCACACCAACCTCTTGGAAATCATGGGCTAAGAATCTTTTGATGTGTTCAGATTTTTTCGTGGACTCCTCCTTCAGGGTTAAATAACGATTGATTGGTGAGTTTTCTTTCTGGTGGATACAATTTGCATCGGTTTTCCGATGCGCTACGTCTAGTTACATTTGTATCTTTCACTAAGCAAACATTTTGTTTACTTAGTGTCAGTACAGGTTGCTCCCACAAAGACTTAGGCCCCCCCTCCCCACATGGGTATCCTCTGAGGACAGGGTTCCGGTTTCCTCAAGTGGGAAAGCTGGTAGTTCCTTGCCGTTGATCAGCAGTTTACAGTACAGAACCCTGACGAACTGTATGTACTGGTTTCCTCTGCCTTTCCAACTACCCGTTTTGATATGACCTGTACAGTGTTGAAAGCGACGTAAAACCCCAAATAAATCTGCAAATAAACTCACTGGGGTATATTTGTGTCAACCATAATACTCTGTATGTCATGCTTCAACCATGTCCCGTCCGGGTATCTAGTTGAAATCTGAAAATGAGATATTTTACAAGTCAGTCCATGTCTTTTAAGTACTATTCACTCATAACCTTTGTTGTCAGACCTAATATCAGTGTATGCAGTTTTATGAGATTTCCTCTCTCCCAAATTTTATATGTCTGTATTATATTATTGTCAGATACCTCTTCAGTTTTAGCATCCTCCTGTTGTACAACCATAGTCTTACTGTCATAGAATTGGCAAGATAATAGAGGTTGAACTTCAGCAGTCAATAGTCAGTCCACATCCAAGAAATATCGTAAGACTTATTGATTTATTAATCGGGAGGCTGTACTGACAGGTTCTATTCAAAATGTTGTGAAAACGGACTAACCAAGTGATATTTCCCTAGTGAAAAGGTAAATTGTATAATGGAAAAGATCACCCTTCTGACCAACTCAAGATTGCTATAACTCATTAAGCGGATGCTTTTTTATTGCGTTAATACAACTTACCTAGTGGACAGATGCATTTGTCCGGCGCTCTGCCGGTCACGGCAAACGTTAGAAAAAAACGTCCTGAGCTGGGCTCTGGCCGGGACCGGTAGTGTCCTGTTCACTCGCCAGGTGGCTGTACAGCCTACCTGCCGGCATACTGCGCATGCGTGCGCATGCGCTCTTCCTCTTTTTGTTTGGCGCGTGAGGATTTGAAACGCTTGAAGTTTAAGAGAAACTATTTTGAATTTTTTTATGTGTTTTACAAGTGAATTCTTGGTAAATTTGTAGTGAGTTATTGTGTTCATATATCATGGCATCCCCTGGAGATAAAAAAGGACAGAGGCGAGGCGTATGCGGTCATATTATGGCCTCCTTTGATTTGCACAAACGCTGTGCCAGATGCCGTGAGAAAGGGCTTGGAGATGATGACTGTGTTGCTAAGAAATCTTGTTTTATTTGTGATGGGCTCACAGATGCCCAAAAGGATATGCTTGCTACCCCTACATATAAAATACGCAAGGACAAGAAGTCTGGTGTTTTGGTATCTCCAGAGCAAGTGACAGTCATTGCTTCTGTTGAAGACAAAGAACCAGTTTTTCAGCCGTCTCCTTCGGCAGCTCAGTCTGCTGCGCATGCGCAACCAGAGGATTCAAGTACTAGTACGTCTTTTGTTACCTCTGATCAACTCCAACAAATATCAGATCAATGGGCTGAACAATTCGCCCGGTTTGAGGCATTACTCTCCAGGGGCAACGTTTTCTCTACCCCTAAATCGTCTGTCCAGCATGTGCCTTCCCAGGCTCCCATTTCAGACACTCCTTTTATTCCCCCTTCTGCCCGGCTCACCACTCCGGTGGAGTTCCCGGCAGAAGGTGAGGTTGATAAACAACAGGATGGTAACACTGTTCAAAGGGATGTAAAGGAACAGAAGAAGTCACGCAAGTCCCGTAAAGACACTAAAGATGATAAACGCTCAAAGAAAAGACAAGTGTCTCCTTCCCCAGATGTTGGGACCCTTCATACTAAGTCAGTACCGGTCCCTGTTAAACCACCGGTCCAGGCTCAAGTCACCTCTGGTCCGGAGGTAGTGCCTAAGCAGAAATCTAAGCCTGCTCCACTGTCTACTGTGGCTTCTGACCCGGAACAGTCAGAACTTTTTCTTCCCGGTACAACCGATCCAATTTTTGCTCAACCTGGTCCTTCCGGTCAAGTTCCACCCGTAGTTCAAACTTCATCTCTCTTTAGGGACTCCACTGTTTCTGATGCTTACCGGGCTCCACCGGAGCCGGATTCCTTGGACATTGACCCCCCTCATTCTGAGGCCAGCTATTCCGAGGATCAGGTGTCTGATGAAGGTGAAATATCCTCTGATACCCTGGACAGGCCTGAACAGACAGAAGATATGAACTATAGAGAGACAGTTAGATCCATCCGGTCTTTTATGGGATGGAATCATATCCCTACGTTTGAAAGTGACCTCAGTGAGCCTGACAAGAGTAATAATCCCTGGAAAGGGAAGCTACCTAAAAGACCTGCCTGCATCTCAGTAGCCATGCCGCCGGATGACTGGCTCTGCCAGAAGTTGGAAAAGTTGAACACAGTGGTGGCGGAAGGGTACCCTTCCAGGTCTCAAGATTCGGCTGGCTTAAAGAAGGATCAATTTGTGAAAGTGCCGAAATCGCAAAGTAGATGGTACCAAATGCATATGATCAGACCAGAGGGCCCGCATAGGCCGGGAAAGACCTTGTTTAGTTGGCACAACTCAGAAGCCAAGGTGAATTCTCAATTCCCCGGCATTGTGAAGGCATCTGCTTACCCTTCCACAGGACCCCCGTCGCGCCCTATTTCTCAGGAATACTTGCGCCGGTGGGAGAGGTGCTCCAGGGAAAATTCATACATAGTAAATCACGCAGCAGGCTTTAACTGTTGCACCAGTGAATTACAGGAACGCATGACCGGCCATGTCAATATGCTTCATGCCAGAATTAACAAGGGAAAAGCACCCAAAGAGGTTTCTGCCGCCCTCTCCGACTTGAAAGATCTTACTGCCTTTCATCAAAATGTTTCTGTGGCCATGGGCACTGCACTCCAGCACCTGGCGGACAGTCTCTTTGTACAAATGTCCAACTTGATTTTACTACGTCGGGACTCTTACCTTGATCATGTCAAGAACGGGATCAAACCTGATACATATAACCAGCTGCGTAATGCTCCGTTATTCGGGCTTGGATTATTCCCTGATGCCGTTATACGTACAGCAGAGCAGGATATTGCCAGTCATCACTCCGCCGGTTCTGTTCCCAGACCCGGTCCGGGTGCTGCCCAACAGACTGGCTGGAGATCTTCACAGAGGTACCGTCCCTATGATAGCAGAGACAGTAGGAATACCGGTACCGGAGATCAGGATCGTCAGGCTTGGAGGCAGTTTAGCCGGAATAGAGGCCGGGGTCGTGGCAAAGGACGTGGTTCCAATCCCCGTTTCTCTAAATCGAGAGGTTACAAGCACTATAAATGACAATTACCTTTTAGATCCAACTCCCTCAACATCAGTTCTTGCAAAGTTGGACAAAATGACCTCAAACAAGACTGTAAACTCAGAAGTAATAGACAGTCCATGTTCAAAGACATTTCATCCGACACCAAGTGTGTCTTATCTTGCTGTAAATCATGTTCATTCTGTTTGTTTCCAAGGGCAACCGCAAAAGAAAGGTATAAGTCCCTGTATACCAAAGAGAAAAATAAAAGATGTGAAAGGTGTTTTTTGTGCAAGTCAATGTCTTTTTGCCCCACATGTTCCAAATGTCCCCAATGTTGTCCCAAGTTTGGCTGTAGGGTGCAGACTGCAAAAGTTTTGGCAAGTTTGGCTCACTCTGGGGGCGAATCCAAGGGTGGTCTCGATTTTGCGAGAGGGATACACGCTACCCTTCAAAATCAGACCACCTCTGACCAGATCCCCTGTGATCAAGAGTGGTTATGCCCACCCCGTAAAAAGCAAGGCCTTGGTTCAGGCATTAACAGACCTCATAAACAAGTTGGTAGTAGAAAAGGTGGTCATAAGATCCTCCCTGGCCTTTTACAACCGCCTCTTTCTGGTACCCAAACCGAATCAGAGATGGAGACCTATCTTGGATCTCAGCCATCTCAATCTCTTTCTGAAACCAGGCACCTTCAAAATGGAAACTCCGGAAACAATAAGGTTGTCTCTCCAAAAGGGGGAGTGGGTAACGTCGCTGGATTTCAGCGACGCTTACTTTCATATCCCTATCAGTCAGAGATCACGGAAGTACCTCAGGTTCTTTCTGGGAAGCAAAGCTTATCAATTCACGGCCCTTCCTTTCGGGCTCGCCACAGCTCCACTGGAATTCACCAAGGTAGTCAAGGAGGTGAAACTGATGGCTCAAGCACGGGGTATCCGGATCCACCAGTACCTCGACGACTGGTTAGTCAGAGCCCCGGACCAGGAAACTTGCCAGTCACATACCCAGACCCTCTTGGCCCTGTGCCACAAACTAGGGTGGGTGGTAAACATGGAGAAATCGGAACTTACGCCTCAACAGGTTTTCAATTTCGTAGGTTACCGGTTCGACCTGCTGTCCGGTCGAGTGTTGCCCACTCAGGACAGATGGATCACTCTTCAGCAGAAACTACAGTTCATCAAAGGCAGGGACTGTTGTTCAGTCCGTCAGTTCATGTCCCTCATCGGGCTGCTTACTGCAACGGAAAAGCAAGTGTGGGCCGGCCGGCTTCACATAAGACCGGTTCAGTGGCATCTAAAAAGACACTGGCATGTGCCGGAGAGCCTGGAGAAGATTATCCCAGTTCCTCTCTCTCTTCATCCACATCTGGATTGGTGGTTGGACAAGACCAATGTGCTAAAAGGGCAACCCTTGCACCCTCTTCAGCACGCCCTACAAATATTTACAGACGCCTCAAACGAAGGCTGGGGCGCACACTTAGGGGGATCCACAGCACGAGGCGTTTGGTCAGAATCCGAAAGTCGCCTCCATATCAACTTCTTGGAACTCAAGGCAGTTCTTCTGGCCCTCAAGAGTTTCGAGAAGCAGTGCAGGGGACAGATTGTTCTCATAGCAACCGACAACACGACTGTAGTGTCTTACATCAACAAAGAGGGCGGTATGAGATCAGGGTCTCTCTGTGCCCTACTTTGGCGACTCCTATCCTGGTGTCATCCCAGGAAGATAATTCTGCGGGCCAGACACATTCCGGGTCGCTTGAACGTCATAGCAGACAAGCTGTCCCGGCACAATCAGGTGATCCAGACCGAGTGGTGCCTGTCTCAACAAGTGTTCAATCGCTTGTGCTCCAACTGGGGTCGGCCGCAGATAGATCTTTTTGCCACCCGATTCAATCACAAGCTTCCCAAGTTTGTCTCTCCGGTTCCGGACTCGACAGCTTGGGCGGTGGATGCTCTCAGCCTATCATGGAGCAACCTGGACGTGTACGCCTTTCCTCCAGTCTCCCTGCTCAGTCAGGTCATATCCAAACTGTTGAATCAGGGCTTTCACAGGATGATCTTAATCGCTCCGGGGTGGCCAAACATGCCTTGGTTTTGGGATCTGATCAGTCTATCAAGTCAGGTTCCCGTCAGTCTTCCCTTGGAGAGGAACCTGTTGACTCAACCGTTCAACGGCCTTCTCCACAGGTACTTGAATCATCTGAATCTGCATGCTTGGCTCCTCGAGCCTCGTCCATCAGGCGACAAGGGTTTTCTGAGGAGGTGGCAGCAAGAATTGAAGCTCCTCAGAGAAGTTCAACCAGGGCGGTCTATAAGTCAAAGTGGGCCATTTTTGTTAAGTGGTGCGACTCCAACCAGGTGGACTTCAGGTCGCCCTCTCTGAAACAGGTGGCCGATTTTTTGTTGTATCTCTTTAAGGAGAGACAGTTACAACCCAGTACTATAGAAGGCTACAGAACAGCCATTGCCGATATGGTGGGTAACGACCTGGTTCAATTTGGAAAGGATGAAAGCCTGACTCGCTTGTTGGACAGTTTCCATAGAGACAAGCCGAAAGGCAGGCGGGGAGTCCCTGCGTGGAACCTTTCATTAGTACTCCACCAGTTGACCAAAGCTCCTTTCGAACCCATGCGAAAGGCCTCTCTTAAACATTTGACCTTTAAGACGGTTTTCCTATTGGCCTTGGGTTCCGGCAAAAGGCGGAGCGAAATCCATGCATGGTTGTACCGCAACATCAGGCATCAGGAAAACTGGAGTCAGGTCTCCCTATATCCCTCTCCCGGTTTTCTATCTAAGAATCAACTAGCGCGGGACGGACCGGCTGCTGTGGCACCGGTTGTCATTCCCGTGTTGGCTCCATCATTGGACAGGTCCCTCAAGGAGGACAAGTCACTTTGCCCGGTCAGGGCCTTGCGTTACTATTTAGACAGGACCAAGGACTTACGCTCGGGCAAAGATCTGGTGTTTGTGTCGTTCCGGAAGAGTTTTCAGAAGGACATTGTTCCAGCTACTGTTTCTTCCTGGATCAAGCAGACGGTGTTGCTGTGCTATCAGCTCTCCGATCAGGAGTGGGGGGTGGGGGGGGCGGCAAGGGTGTTTGGTCCTTAAAGGTTGGTTTATTTAACCAGTACCGGACTCACCCGTTGTACTATTGGCTATATGGGTTCCCCTTATTTGGCTACCCTGCATCCAATGGGTAGTCATTCTGCATCTGTCCACTAGGTAAGTTGTATTAACGCAAAAAAATGGAAAATTTAATAGTAAATTAAATTTTTATAACTTAATACCTTACCTAGTGGACAGGGGGAGTCCCACCCTACCTTCCCCGCTATAGTAACCAAACAAGGGGTCGTAAGGTAGACAACAAAAAGAGGAAGAGCGCATGCGCACGCATGCGCAGTATGCCGGCAGGTAGGCTGTACAGCCACCTGGCGAGTGAACAGGACACTACCGGTCCCGGCCAGAGCCCAGCTCAGGACGTTTTTTTCTAACGTTTGGCGTGACCGGCAGAGCGCCGGACAAATGCATCTGTCCACTAGGTAAGGTATTAACTTATAAAAATTTAATTTACTATTAAATTTTCCAATTTGTATATGGGAGGAAATCAGGCTCTGGCGGCTCCCGCAAGGGACGCTTGTTTGTATATAGGAGGAAATCAGGCTCCGCATTTTGTTTTCCTTATAACTCTGTGACCGTTAAGCAGATTTTTTTCAAATTTGGCAGGTTTAGGCAGTATCCTTGGGGATTTTTTTTTGAATATGCTGCAGTGACATTTCAACCAATCAGAGAGGTCACATGACCAAAAATGTCTTTTTTCGATGGGGAAGCTTGTCCGGATGATAACTTGAAAGGAATTTTATCAATTCACCTGAAACTTGGCAAATACATTCATTCTATTAAAATCTGGAAATCATTAGATTTTGGCATTGATTGGTTAAGAAATGGCTGAGTAATTAATGATTAATTAATCATCACAAATTTTCCAAATAAAGAAAACACAAAAATGCCTGTATCTCGAAAACCGGGTGTGATAGAGCAATTTGGACGAAATTTTTGACCCGCAGGATATGTCTATGGATTAACTAACACATTTCCCCCCAAATTTTTGTCTCACCAAAAATGGCGGCCATTTTGAATTTTCGAATTCTTTGCAAAAAATTGCAAAACACAAAAATGCTTATATCTCAAAAACCGTGCTAGATAGAGCGATTTTGATGAAATTTTTGATCCACAGGGTATATCTTCTAGGTAACCACATGGATTTTCAAAATAATTTTGTCTTGCAAAAAATGGCGGCCATTTTGAATTTTCGAATTTTTCTCAAAAATTGCAAAATGCAAAAATGCCTCTATCTTGATAACTGAGATAGAGCAATTTTCATTGGATTTTCCAAAAAGTTTGGTCTTGCCAAAAATGGCGGCCATTTTGAATTTTCGAATTTTTCGCAAAAATTGCAAAATGCAAAAATGCTTCTATCTTGATAAACGAGATAGAGCGAGCTAGAGCAATTTTGACAAAACTTTTGACCCGCAGGATATGTCTATGGATTAACTAACACATTTCCCCCCAAATTTTTGTCTCACCAAAAATGGCGGCCATTTTGAATTTTCGAATTCTTTGCAAAAAATTGCAAAACACAAAAATGCTTATATCTCAAAAACCGTGCTAGATAGAGCGATTTTGATGAAATTTTTGATCCACAGGGTATATCTTCTAGGTAACCACATGGATTTTCAAAAAATTTTGGTCTTGCCAAAAATGGCGACCATTTTGAATTTTCGAATTTTTCACAAAAAATTGCAAAACACAAAAATGCTTATATCTCGAAAACCGTGAGAGATTTCGATTTCAATGAATTTTCTGACCCGCAGAGTATCTCTGCGTAGTAGGGTAGAATATTTCATCATATGGAATACCTAATAAACTACGCAGACTTTTGTTGCCACAACAGTATAAGGCTATAAGCTCTAGCATTTTCTTAACACTTTAGCACTCACCTTTATATCCCTTTTGGGAGAGTTTGTTTTTGCAAAAACATTATCTTTTTTTTTGCAAGCAATCCTACAGTTAAGTTTACTCTTATACCTCTGATCACTCTTGATACAGAACTCGGAGGAACCCATATGAATGTTCCTCACCTTGGAAAAAAATCACACTGCATTCCTTCTTTACAGGCGAGTGTGTTCATGCATATTTGTAACACCATAGAGATAAGTTGTAGTACCAATAAGAGAAGTCATATCATTCTGCCTTACAACAGAGAAGATTGCCCTTATGCTGTGTGTTTTAGCTACTTAAACAGTTTGCAAACTCTCCAATCCATAAATCCTGTTTGGTACAGTTGAATACTATTCTGCTGTTGGTGATGAAACCCAAACTGTACCAGCAGGAGAAAAATAAAATGTTTCTTTAAAATGTTTAAAACATGTACATGTTTCTATGCCTTTCTATGGTATTTTGTTTTCAGATCTTTGGAATAGTGTTTGCGTGCTGTTTAGCCAAGAAGATAAAGGAACATGAGGACAGACAAAGACAGAACAACTGGTAGCCCAGGCTCTTGTGTTTGTAAATCCATACTATGTAGCTATTTTAGCCAATGTCCTATTGATATTTATGTTCATTCCCCCACACAAAACTGTAATCTCTTTTATTACTGAGGTAAGTCTTATCTGCGAATGTTCAAATTGCCACAGTGTGTGAAATTACCACTTGGAGGCACCCTTCAAAGGTATGATAAAATTATCAAAATCTGTGCCAATTTTGCATTTGGAGCTATCAGAGATTATTTTAGTGCCAACAAGGCTGAAATCTCTTTTGGTCTACATGTCGTAGCTGAACAGCAATCAGAAACAAGAGTAGTGTACAATTCATGAAAGTCTGGAGACAGACAAAAAAACAATGGTAACTTCTAGAAGTGACATCTTTGTCTAAATAAGTAAAGAATTTACCACAAGTCAAGGAAAGAGAAGTGGGTTCTGCATGGACAAATTTGAAATACTATGAAGAATTTCACATGTTTTACTCTTGTCATATTTGTTAAAAGTTAACTTTGTGGCTATGTCAGTGACTTTGTGGCTATATGATAGTGGGATTTTGAATCCAGACCATGCCAACATTAGTGGTGGGATCGCCAGCTAAAATGGCAGATAGATTATCACCTGTAAGAAGCGAGTTGAACTCGAGTTAAACTCGAGTAATTTTTGGGATAAAGTATTTTGTTTGTTAGCCATTAATGTGGAAAATATTTTACATAACCATACATTAGCCAAAAGTTTGACGTGGAAATGGCTTTCGCGATATAATTTAAGTTAAATCTTCATTGATTTAAGCCAGAATAAAGTAAAAATGCGATATATTTTTGAAAAATGTTGGATATTTCCATTGTGTTGGTGAAGTGTCAGCCTTAGATGGTGACGTTTTCAAAAACTCGAGTTTCACTTGCGCAGATCGATGTTACCCCTAATTATCGCCCATCGAGTTACAACTCGAGTTTCAGTCAACTCGTCCCAGCACTAGCCAACATATAGGAAACCGATATGACTCCCAGTATGACACAAAATTATTGACAGGGGTGTAAAAATCTTACTTTGTTTTACAATTACAATGCTGGATTATTGCCTAGATTTTAGAAAACAATTTATCACACTGATGCACCATGAAAGTGTCGTAGCATCAGGTTTGTCAAATCAAGTGTTTGGAATAGATGGCAGTTTGAATGTCTGTGGTTTGACAGTATTTTATACAATAATACTCTGGAATGCTCTTAAATAATAGTGTATAGTTGGCCAAAGGTAGGTGGCCTAACTTAATAGAGTAGTCCAGATTTAGATAGCCAGAAATAAATTGAGCTTTTGAGTTAAACATATAAGCAGATGCCTATAAATTAACAATGCACACATTCAAGCTATTAAATTATGTAATGCAAAAGAGGCCTGCTTGTTAATATGTTATTGTTATATAGGATTTTATAATTATATAAACTTTGTGGGGTATATTTAAATTGTCGCATGGTTCTAAAGAAGATTATGTGTAAAACAAACAATTTTCTTAAATTTTTTAAAAATAATTTAAGCTGAATATTGGCTTGAAACAATAATACATAAAAAGTCAAATGAAAGTCGTTTCTTTTTTCATCTGGTGTAGCAAAGTATACATTTGTTTAACCAGGTAATAACAATCCTATGTGTTCAATTGATGTAATGCAACTTGCACGTATTATAAATGTTTATGGTAAAGATCAGACAGTGAATTTGGTGAAGCCTGACTGGTGAAGCTCAATGAAATATTGACCTAGTTGGTCTAAGGTTGACCCTAGTTGGTTAATAGACACAAATCTAAACTTTGCATTGTATTCTTAAAGAATATAGTATTTTTCATATAAGGTTTTCCAAAAATAATATCTTCAAGCCTATGAAAAACTAATATATTGATGCTGTCAGTGTTTAACACAGGTCTTGTAGCCAAGTTTTTGATGGCTAGATTTTAAAAATTTTATAACTTCTTTAAAATTTCTCTTATTCTAACATTTCTTTAAGGAATAAGTTTTTCCCTTAGAAAATTTTAATAAAAATAATAGTATGAACTCAAATTTTGTATTTTTTCAACTGCAAATTTTAGAGACAGCATAGTAATTACATGCAGTTAAGTTTTATTTCTTTTGAGAATTTACCTCATGATGTGGCAAAGATGTCAACATATTTTGGTAGTGTCACAAAACTAGTGCTTCTGTATTTTGATGTTTTAGTCATTTTTGTAGCAATTTATTATATTTTGGTGAATAGATTTTGTAATTTGTGATCTGTGGCTTGGTAATTTTGTAATAAAACAAAAAAAGCAAACAGTGTGTTGAATTTGTAACCAATCAGAGTACATGGTTCAAAATAAATAATTGTAAGCTGTTCATTGATTGGTTGCATCCTGGTTTTGGGGGTGCTAGTTGCATTCAGAAATGTAAATTGTATTATTTTTTGTCGGTCACAAAAGTGCCCTCCAAACAGTGAATTAGTTGAAGCTGTTGTATTTAAAGTAGTACATTCTAACATGACACGGATGTGTCCGCGATTCTGATTGGCTAAACAACGAAATACTTCAAGAGTAAAATTCAGCATAACCCTGTAGCTCCCTAATATCGCTCATTATGGTTCTCGTAACAATAAACGTTTTACCACAACATTTGCAATAATTATTCATCTTAAAATAATTTGTCATGTTAGAATAGGAATAACCCCCTCCAAAACCAGGGTATACGCAGAATTTTAACATGGTTTGAGGCAAAAACCCTCAGGCTTCGCCTTTGGGGTTTATAACCCCAAACCATGGTAAAATTCTGCGTATACCCTGGTTTGGTCGGGGGTTATTCCTATATTTATCAGCTGCATCATGAGCTGTAGTTAGGTTAATACCTAACCTTGTTTTGCATAAAATAGCCTTACCTAATCCTCACTAATGCTGTATGTTGGCCAGAGCTGTCAGTGACTTAGCCAAATATTTTTGTGTTTAAAGGTTTAACAAGAGTAGCCAAACTTAAAAGTGCTTAAAACTCATTATTGCTACTAGAGGTTTGGATTGTGAAACCAGTTTATAGGAAATCATGGGCTGGGAATCTCCTTGTGTGGTCAGATTTGACCTAGGGAACCTCCTTCAAGGTCAAATGAGGATTGCCAAACTTAAAAGTACTTATAACTCGCCCGTTATTGGTCCTAGAGGTTTGCAATGTAAAACCAACTTATAGGAAATCATGGGCTGGGAATCTTCTTCAGATTTGACCTAGGGAACCTCCTTCCCTGCCTCTTTTGAAACCTTATTTCTTAAGGTATGTATTCTAACCATAATACTTGCATACTCATTAAAGAAGGGCTGTCACACAGTACCTGGATACCCAATTGTCTGTGTTGTGAAACCAATTACAAATTAGTGAACTGGAAATAAATGTAAGTATTAAAAAACTTTTTTGAAATGTTTATAATGTTAAAGGTTTGCTAAATTACCAAGCCAAGTAGTGTCTGATGAATTATTTTAAAAATGTATGTTGATTTTTTCACTTTTAATATGTTGTCATTTTGTTTAATTTACAAAATCTCACAATTCAGATGTGCCATATATATTGTGGAATTTGTCTAAATATCAGTCAGTGCTATTGCTATACATACTAAAATATAACCATGACTAGAACACTAATAAAAGTATTCACATTATTGAGAAAATAGTTTTTAACTAACTGGCAAAAAAAAAGTTCTGATGGGTTTTTTAAATACCCATAAAACTTTTAAAGCTTTTTTTAATATGTATGTTGTGTTTTTTATATTTGATTCTATCTTCAGACCATATATCTATTTATTCTGATGATTGAAAGTTACAATCCATTGGAAACATTGTCCATATGAATTGATTACTTAAAACTTAATATGTCCCATTTATTTGTTTCAACTTTTTGCCACTTTTTTATTTAAACCTTTTTGTACAAGTACTTGTATAAATTTAAATACATTAAATGTTGTGCAAGCAGAGCCAGTATAAATCTAATTTGAGTGTAAGAGGGGCACCAGTCATTAGGTCCAAACATCAGAAATTTATTATTTTGATATGTATAGAGTAAGAAATGTAAAATTTGCCACATATCTGAAATTCGCCACATGTGAAAATACTAATGAAATAAATGAATTGTGGCGAGATATGTTGAATGTATAGTAAATTAAGGCTTTTTGAACTGAAAAATACCAATTTTGAGACAAAAACATCATTTTCTTCATAAAATTAACTAAGGTTTTAGAGGTGGCGAATTTTAGATTCCTGGTGAATTTTAGATTTCTTACTCTAAGTGAAAGTTTATCAGAAATTCACTGTTGATAATCCAGGTTCATATACAGACTCTAAGGCTCAGGCATATATAATAACTGTATTGACATGTAAGTACCTACTTTATATTATTGTTAATATTTTAGTAATCAGATTCGAATAGAAAGCTTCTATATAAGCTTGGAACATGTTGTGTCATAAAACCTACTAGGGGGAGTCTTTGTTTTCTAAGTTCCTCACATTGGTAGCTATAGACATTTTAGGATTATTACATGAATGACATATGCATGCATATAGGTGTGTGTATGGATTTTAAAATTTTGAGAAGAGTAAAGATGAAAAAAATAAATGGAAGTGGATATTATTTTTTTTTGTCTTTTCAAGGAATAAGATTTTAAAATATACTTCACAGGGGCCATTTCTCATTTATTGTCCACCAGGAAAAACTGTTAAACCAAGTCCATATTTATACTGAAGAAATGTACTTTCACTGCACAAAAAATCAGCCATGAACATTTTCTTAGCAAGGGTCAACAGTGAAAATGAAAAAAAAAATAGATTTCAAATTATGGATTTCTCTATCATTTCTATATGAGTTTAAATGCAACAAGAGCACTCGGGGAGCACAGATCTCTGCCAAGGCATGTAAAAATAAGTAAATGGGAAAATCCAGATTATTTTTTTGTATCCAGACAGCGATGCAGATCACTTTCAAATTTTAATGGGATCTTATAGTTGGTCCAAGACCCTTCTGAATTTTTTTTGTTCACAAACTTGTCGCAATCTAGCAGCGTATATTAACAAACATCATAGCGAAGTAAAAATAGAACCGATTGGGCCCAATTTTGGCTACACTCTATTCTGGCCAATGATAATGTTATAGCATATACAGTATATTTATAAGTTAGTGAAGTTAGAAATACTAATTACAAATCTGCAGTTGTTTTTGCAGAATTAGTAAAACTTAAACACAGTAAAATAGTGCAGGGGAATAAAAGAATTATTGTCTGGTGTTTTTTCCCCTTATTTAGGTCAAATATAATGTGTGGTTTTATTATTGCTTTTTGGTTACAAATTTGTACAGGTGTAATGTGCACATTATGTAGTATTTGTGGCTGCTTTTAAGTACAACTTTTATTATAATTGTGTTATTATAATTGTGCAACTGTTTTATAAAGCTGTATCATACACAGACACTGTAAAAAGAAGTGTTGTAACTTAAAAAAATAGAATATCAATTATATCTATTTGTAGCTAAATAAATGCAAAGATTTATTGCTGGTATCTAGAAAGTAATAATATTATTATATCTACACCATGTAACTGATGAATAAACTATTTATTCTGAAAAGTTGGATTTTCTCAGAATGATGACATGATATATAAATTCAGTCTTATACATTGCTCTATTTTTAACCCAAGCCCATGAAGGCTGTGGTTACAGTCGCCCCGACGCGCCCGCCCTCCACGCTGTCCAGGTAACACCAGGAATAGATGTTGTAGGTGCTCTACAGTCCAAACTTATGCTCAATTATTGCCTGTGGTCTTTGAGGTCACTGTTGAAATAGCTAATATGCTGAAACTATACAGTGGATTTCATGTAGATAGGAGAAGAACGTCTAGAATTTGCTTTGTTAGTACAAGAAAGTTATACAGAATCAAAATTCACCTCAAAGTTCCATTTGTATCAGATGGGTTATCAAAGTAATAAAAACTGCAATAATTTGTATGCATTGGCCATTAAAACAAAGGAAATAACCCTGAATAAAAACTGATTAACAGCACTTAAATCCCAGTTTATTTATAAGCCATATCATAGTAGATATTGTTACAATGTATATAAACATGTACTTAATAATAATTTGTATGTGAAACTCGTCCATTTCAAATATCACACATCAGTTATCACAAATATTTATGAAAATGTAGAATTCATATATAAAGTGTGTGAAGATGACATAAAATGCCATTATGTTTTGTTGTAACCACAAAATATTTACTGTTATGGCTATGTCATTTGGCCTGACCCGACAAATCTCCCCGCACCGCTCCTAGGGCGTTTAACTGGATAAATAAGTCATATAAGGGATGGAGGGAAGTAGTACACACTACATGAAGATTCTGTAGTGAAAACCACCTGACAGGCAATAAACTACCAACCTTCCCACTTTTGGAGGGGTCAAAGTTTGGGTTATACATGCCAACAGTCAGGATCGGCTAGACCTTGTGCAAGGTCCTTACTTGGTGCATTATGATTCTCAGAGGATTTCCCTCCCTTCCAGTGAGAGTGTAAAATCCAGACTGTTATAAAATGCACTCATTCATTGTCTCAATAAAAACCCAAAGTAAAGACTTGTGAGCAAGTCTATATTGGGACAGGTTTTCAGCATTGCAACTTGTGGGACTCGAACCCACACATTGGTGACAGCCTGTGATTAGATGCCAAACTTGCTAACCACAAGGCCACTGAAGACCTTTGGAGGAATCAAAACCAGGACCTGATAGGTGGGATGCAAGTTACTTGCCACTACACCCCATGCCTCACTCCAAGTAGTAATTTAAAATAAATGCAATAATGGTAAATGCTAAGAAGAAACTTTTACACTTGTTTGAAAACTCCTCTTGACAGACATCACTAGATGAGTCCACAAAACTGACACATAATTAAATATGAAGAATAAAAATTAAATTACTGTTAATCCAGCTGTAAAAAGTATCTAGTACAGTTTTATATACACATTGTTTGGATTATGCCACTACAGATACCATATATTAACATCCTATTACAGACTATATGAACATCCCAATACACCACAGATCTCTCACTTTTATTACACAGACACCCCATTATAAAAATCTCACTAAAGATTATAGATATATAGATACCCATTATAAATACCTCACTAAAGAGTTAGACTATAAACATCACATTAAATAGACTAAAGCCACCGTACTATGCACCTCACTATACACATCCTGTTGTTGACATTTCATTACAGGCTATCAAGGGTCCGAGTTGGGGCTTTAATTTTAATGTCTTACGTACAAAATTGATAAAGGTGCACTCTTTTGGAGCTCCAGTTTTCAAATTTGTGCAGATGGTCACGAACATATGTAATATGAGTTCATTTCTTACAAACTTCAAAGGAAATTGAGCCTTTTATGTTATATCACTTAAAAGAGTACTTGTTTGAAAGCATAGTACCAATGAAAGAGTACTTAAGTACTAAGTTAAACCACTGACTTCCCAACACTAAATGGATCCAATTCATGTGGATTGTGGATGCTTTAAGCTTCAGATCCCAAAGTTAATGCACACCCAGGCAAAATAAAGCAACAAGATCTTACTTTACTGTCCACAGTCAAAAAAAAAAACTAGAATATTTTAATTGTGATCAAAACCATCACAAAGTGAAATATTTACATCAGAATACAGAGGATATGTAAATAACACAATAACTTTGTACAATGTAATATCACATATGATGCAGATGAACAGGAAAAAAGTTCTGTCCATCACCAACAGTGAAGCTTCATCCCAAAAATAAACAAGGGTGCAGTGGCTGGCTTTCTGCCAACCACGGAGTCGAATCTTAGGACAGCAATGGATGTTGAAATCTGTAAGTCATTCTATTATAGCCCGCATTTGCAAACCGCTTGCAAAGAAGTTTACAGATCTGTGTAGAGAGATGTGTTGGCTATTTGTAGTGACCAGAAAAGTGATGTCAACGGTTTACAAATATATAAGGGGTAAAGTATCTGTCTAATGGTGCAGTTTGAATATTTATTTCGAAGGGAGAAGATGTAGTATTTATGTTTGAAGCATACACATATAAGATTAGTGAACTGGTTTACTTTGTAAATATAAAACAATTGGGAAGACACAAATTTAAGTGTTACATGGATATTTTATACAAGCAAACTGTAAGTACTTTACTAACATATTCAATGACTTAATTTAAAATAAGAAAATATATTGTCTTCATATTTTCCTGATCTGTATATACATGTGACATTTGCTACTTTTCGTGTGCAGCCTTCGTCCATATATTTCTTGTGGCAGTCCACGAATAGATCTTCAGTTGTTTACTCTGTTACCAAGTTAGTGTGTTTTGTCTTCATTTTATATTAGCTGTTGATCAGTATTTTAATCTCAGATATGATATATATGCACCCTATTAATTTGAAAATTTTAATTACTTAAATGTAGCTTTTATAAGCTACAAGTTTACCATGTGGGACTTAATGCTGTTCTCGGGTTGCCACACCCGGGGCCAACGTCTTAGAAAAAAAGATCGTTCTTGTTAGCCACCGGATATACTGGTAGTTGTCGTTACGTGATAACTTCTGACCAATCGCCCTACTTTCTCGTTGAAATTTTTTATTAAACCTACCCCTCAGCTGTAAACAGCGGGGAGGCAGGGTGGGACTCTCCTAAGTCCCACATGGTAAGCTTGTAGCTTATAAAAGCTACATTTAAGTAATTAAAATTTTCAATTTTATTACGCTACAATAGCTTACCATGTGGGACTTAATGCTGAATTCAACCGCCCGGTGGCGGGATTACAGCTGAGACTGGAAGATATGTCATTTTTTTTCTAAGATTTTGAATTAATATATACAGAATAGTGCCAGAAATGCCAGTCTGAGTCCCTTTTACAGAGCCCCGATCCCGAAGGTCGGGCCTGTAACGAGCCAAAAACCCAAGTAAAAAGGGACAGTGCTAAAACTGTCCAGATGTTTGGTAGTAGGACGGAAGTGCAGCGGTGCTCACTTCGAGGTCTAAGGGTCCCTAGTGGACCTTCACGTGTGACTGACCAACCCAGTGGTTGGGCATCTCATGAAATTTTTAACCTGAAATATGAGATTAACGACAACTGACTAAGTCCTTAATAGAAATTACCTGATAATTAAAAAATAATATGACCTTACCCGTAACATCTTGAAGGTAAAGGAATACCTAGATCCTGGGAGAGACTCCTGAAGACTTGGTTGTAGCGGATGTGCCCCCCCCCCCCCCCCCCCTTTTTTCTTTCCGAGGACAACTGGTCTGAGGGGAAGGATCTAGGACTTGTTGTGCCGCCACCACGGGTCCCAGATACATATTGTTGTCGGTGTCCGACCAAGTAAGGTCTTTTAGGTAAAAATTTGTGAATGTGTTGTGAGCTTTCCAGTGACAGGCTTGCATGATTTGGTCCACCGATACTCCACCGTAAAAGGCCTTAGAGGCCGCGAAGGCCCGGATGTCATGCGCTTTGACTTGGACCAAGTCCAAGGCTTGTTGATCTGCTTGTTTGTAACAAAGTAGAATGGTTTGTTTCAACCATGAGGAGAGTGTAGCCGGTCTGATGTCTGAGGTATGTCCTTTCTTAAAGGAGATGAAAAGGAGAGAACGAGACCCTCTCAGGTCTTTAGTTCGGTCCAAATAGAACCTCAGGGCCCGCACGGGACACAGGGTCCTGTCTTCTTTAAACTGTCTATCTACAATGGTAGTCAAAGCAGGGATAGTCACTGGTGACACACTTTGAGAACCTTCTCTTGCTAGTTGGTTTTTGGCTATGAAATCAGAAGAAGGGAACAAGGCTACCTTTTCCCATTGGCCTAAATTAGCTACTTTGTTAGCGACCCAGGCATGGATTTCGCTGCGGCGCTTGCCGGAGGCCAAGGCTAGCAAGAAAGCAGTCTTGAGAGTAAGATGTTTGAGGTCTGAGTCTTTCATGGGCTCAAATGGTGCTTTGGTGAGCTCGTTAAGGACAACAGAAAGGTTCCACTTGGGTAAATTTCTGGAACTTTTAGGACGATCCCTGTGAAAACTGGAGAGTAACCTATGAAGGTCTGCATTGTGAGCAATGTGTTGGGCCGTTGGGCCCAAAGTGTCAACGATAGCAGTCCTGTAACCATCAATGGTCGAGGGGTGCCTGTTTAAGTCTTGGTACAGGTACATGAAAAAATCTGAGATTTGTTTCACAGATGGAGTGGAGAAATCCACCGAATTTTCTCTGCACCATTTTTCAAATAGGGCCCACTTTGACCTGTAGATGGTCCTTGTTGATGACCGCTGAGGGGCAGCAATTCTCTCTGCCACCTCCACAGAGAAGCCTTGTTCTTGGAGTTGTCCGCTCCTAGACACCAGGCGTGGAGGTTCAGCTGTTGTGGATTGTTGTGGAACACATAGTTGTGGGACTGTTTGAGTAGGGTCGTTGACACTGGGAGTTGTAGTGGGATCTCTGTTGAGAGCTGCACTAGGTCCCAAAACCAGGGCATCCCTGGCCAGCCTGGGGCTATCACGATGATCAGGCAATGGCATTGCTTGATCTTTTGGATCACCTTGTGAAGGAGAGCCGTAGGAGGGTAGGCGTAGGCCGTGAGGTTGGTCCAGTTTATGTTCAGAGCATCTATGTTCCAGGCCCTTGGGTCTGGGATAGGAGACACGTATAGAGGGAGTTTGTGATTCAGGTGAGTGGCGAATAAGTCTACATGAGGGGTGAACCACTTCCGGCAGATTTGCTTGAAGACCTGAGGGTGCAGAGACCATTCTGTTGACTGCACTTGGTTGGACCTGGATAGGAGGTCGGCCATCACATTCAGACACCCTGGAATGTGCCTGGCTTTCAATGTTATACGGTAGTGATGGCACCAGGTCATGATTTTCCACAGGAGAGCGCACATCTCTGCTGAGTGAGTTCCCCCTTGCTTGTTGATGTAGGCTACCACTGTTGAGTTGTCCGTCGCAACTAACACTGTTTGATTCTGGCACTGGTCCTTGAAGTCTCGAAGGGCCAGGGAGACCGCCTTCAATTCTAGGACATTTATGTGTAGCCTTTTTTCCCGCTCTGACCACAGCCCTTTTGTAGAATTTTGATCTAAGTGAGCGCCCCAACCTTCGTTTGAGGCGTCGGTAAAGAGTTGGATACTGTGGTCCTTGGGATGAAGGTCTGCGCCTTTCATCACATTTGTGGGGTTTTGCCACCAATCTAGGTGGGCTACAATGGCTTCTGTCCAAGGAAGGAGGTTGTCCAGCGACTGAGGATATCTCCAGTGCTCCTTGAGATGAAACTGAAAGGGCCTCATGTGAAGGCGTCCCTCCGGGACCATTTTCTCCGTTGAGGCTAGCAACCCAATTAGAGACATCAAACATCTTGCAGTCAAAACACGTTTTGACTTGAGTCGTAGGATCAAATCCTGAAGTCTGAGCCATCTCTTGTGAGTGGGTCTTACAAGGGCTGAATCTAGGTGGTATTCGTAGCCCACGAACGAAAACACCTGAGTAGGTTTCAGTTCTGATTTTTCCTGGTTGATTATCCAACCCAAGGATTGGGTTAGGTCTACCACTGCCTGTGTGTCCCTTTGAGATTCCTCCTGAGACTGGGACCTGATCAGCCAGTCGTCCAGGTATTGGTGAATTCTGAGTCCTCTTGAGAGGGCCATTAGTTTCACTTCCTTTACGATCATCGTAAAGACCTGGGGGGCTGTGGCCAGTCCGAAAGGTAGGGAGGTGAACTGGAACACCTGGGCCTTGTAGCAAAACCTTAGGTACTTCCTTGAGTTTGGATGGATGGGGATGTGAAGGTATGCGTCCGACAGGTCTATCGACGATACCCACTCCCCTGGGACCAGGGAAGTCCTGATGGACTCCGGGGTTTCCATTTTGAACTTTTCTACATGTAGAAAAGTGTTGAGCCTGCTTAAGTCTATGACTGGCTTCCACCTTTGGTGAGGCTTGGGTACTAGGAACAGGCGACTGTAAAACCCGAGAGATTTTACGTTTTCCACCCTTTCGATGGCGTTCTTTGACAAGAGAGACTGGATACAAGTGGCCAAGGCTTGGTCTTTTTGTTGGGCCTTGTACTCTGATAGAATCAGAGGAAATCTGATCAAGTTTGGCTTTGAACGGAATGGCAGAACGTAGCCATTGGTGATAATGTTTAACACGTTTTGAGAACATTTGTTTATTAGCCAGTCTCTCTTGAAAGAACGGAGGTGACTTCCTACTGGTGGACTGAGTGAGGCTTTGGAGGAGTCATTGGGAAGGGGGGTTTTCACGCCCCCTTCCCCTATTGTGGGGTCGAAAACGACCCCTGGAGCCTCTGAAGTTGGATTTTCCTCTTCCCGAGGGAAAGGATTGGTTACTGCTTTGAGAGGAATTGCCCCCATAGGGGCGTTTCCTGTAGGAGCCTCTTTTCTTGTGGGGGCCACGAAAGGGCTTATTCTGATAGGGTGCAAAACCCTGAGAATCTTTTGAGGTGCCTTTTTTGAGAAGGAAGTCCTCACCTTCCTTTACAAGTTGAGACTCGAACAAGGAGGAGTCCCAGAAGGACGAGTTCCTAAGTTCTTGGCGTCTCGTTTCCCCTAACTGGGGATGCAATAGAGTCATTTCGGCTTCGCGCCTAAACAAGCCGGTATTAGCCATGGAATATAATTCCCTCTGGAGAATATGGGCTAGCGATTTGCTGAGACAGGTAAGAGCTCCATGTTGAACAAGAACCGTCTTGTTCCAAAAATCCAAGTACTCAGCAACTTCCTCATATCCGCGCTTTGCTGCTTTCTCAGGATTGGCACTTTTCTGGATCTGAGACTTTATCTTCTTGACAGTTGACTTGATGCTATGTTGGCACTTTTCCAAGGAAGCAGTGCAAGAAGAAGAGGTTTTGGCAAAGGCAGCGGTGAAATTGAGGGTAGAAATGTTTTGTCTAGCCTGATGTTCCAGCTCCTTAAGGACTGGCAGAGGGACTTTGGCTACTGGTGCCCCAGGAGGTCTAGGAGTAATACAGATCTTGGCAAAGTCCGTATTCAACTCCTGGATTTTGTCTTGAAAAGTGGGCTGTCCAACCTTATACCACTTAGAAGTGGATGGAGGAGGCTTGACATATTTTCCCTCAGATAAATTGGCAGCTTTGAAATCATGTTGAAATTTATCAAAGGCGTCTTTGATAACTGAGCTAAGTGGTAGGATAGAGGAAGGACCTCTAGGTCTGAGCTCTTGACGGCCTTTTTCGTCATCCAGACCCAACACTGAAGTTGAAGACCCAGGCATAGAGTCCCTGGGGTCAGGGAGAGAAAGAATGCGCCTGAAGGTGTCTACCTCTTCAGATTATTGGGAGGGAATGTCAGACAGGGCTACTTCCCTATAATAAGGGGGGTCTGGATCATGTTGTGGGAGGTCTTGATCAGAAGCTGCACCTGAGGGCTGAGCCCTAGAGGGCTTAGAAGACCTGTGTCTGGCAACAGGGGAGTGATCTTCCTCTGAAGATGACACATATCTGGACCTAGATTTATGCTTGCTTTTGTCAGAGTGTTTCTTAGGTCTAGGATGGATCCGAGATGGATGGACCAGCTTTTGAAGCATGAGGCGAGGGATCAACCTTGGTAGGCTTTTTAACTGCCAACTCCTCGGAGTGATTGAAATGCTTCTAACATGGATGCCTGGAAGGAACCCATTTGCTGCTGTATATGTATATTTAAGGAATCACCCAGGGATTTCTCTAGATTTCTTTGAATTTTGCTTTGCAAAGCAGTACCTGGGGTGGGTGGGACAGCTTTGGCTGGGGTCTTTAAAGATAAAGAACTGAAGGCGAGAGGTTGAGGACGGGGGGGGGGGGGGTGAGGTAAAGAGGTTATCGGCAGCACTCTCAAGGTCTGCATTAGAACCAGTAAAAGAGTCCCCATCGCCTTCACCCAAGAGATCTAGTTCATCTTTGGAACTAGTTTCCGCTTTTTGCTTTTTTAAGTACCGCTTCCTGTTTTGAATTTTTTGCAATTGTTCATCAGAGAGAGACGTGCAAATATGGCAGGGTGCTTCAAAAGTGACACAGGGGTCATCTCCCTTGCCAGCCTCCCTACAGGTAGGGCAGTAATTATGATTATCAAAACTGAAGCAAAAATGGCGGCATTTCTGAGCTCTCGGTTTGTCTTTGTTTGCTTGATGGAGAGACATTTTAACGCAATAAAAAGACGTACAATTGAAATTGCCTGAACCGAGAAAACTCAAAACACGCGGATTGTAAGGAAAATACTTAAGTTGTGAAATTAAAAATTTTACAGTATGATCTATGAAATAAATTTAAGGAAATATCCAAATATTAGCCTCCAACAATACGTGAATACTGAGAAATAAATGAAAATGTCTGTATATTTACAAACTGCTACCAGTCAATCGTGGCCAACGAGAAAGTAGGGCGATTGGTCAGAAGTTATCACGTGACGACAACTACCAGTATATCCGGTGGCTAACAAGAACGATCTTTTTTTCTAAGACGTTGGCCCCGGGTGTGGCAACCCGAGAACAGCATTAAGTCCCACATGGTAAGCTATTGTAGCGTAATAAAAAGTATATTTCTTTGAAACTTTTGCCAAGTATTTGATCATGAAGCAAATATGTAGTCGTTTGTTGTTAATGAGTGCATATAAACTGCGAATTTGTAATATTTTCATTCTCAAGCCAAACACACCCTTCCCAGTGATGTTTACTCCACAAATTTTATATTTCCAGATAAATGTGCAAATTTAATAAAGAAATTAAATTTTTACAAGTTAATACCCTATCTAATGGACAATTGCTAATCCGGTCGGCGCAGACCGGCCCGCCAAACGCCAGAAAAAGACGTCCTGTGTCTCCACCAGCCGGCCGGTCCCAGTACTGTGCACTCGCAAGGTAGCGCATCGTACTTCCTTCCTGTCTAGACAGAGTGATGTCATAGCATCTTTTTCGTTGTCTAAACCTATTAGACCACTAGTAAGCTGATAGCGGGGTCGGTGGGAGGGCCTTGTGTGTCCATTGGATTGGGTATTAACTTATAAAAATTTAACTTACTTATTAAATTTGCAATTTCATTACTACCGCTTGGTCGGCGGGTAAGTTACTATGTGACTTATGTGAACTCACAAGTAATAGCAAATTTTAGCCTATGGTCTTGGCTGACTTCATCAGGAGACCTATAGGCCCAGGCCTGGGTTGACCTTAAGGTCAGGAAACCCTGTAAGGCCATGGTCGGTTGCTTGCAGCCGGTTACCCGGGGTTATACCGACGTCGCCCCCCCCCCCTTTTTGCAGACCTGCTCTGAGGTAGGGGAAGAGAGGGATGAGTTCAGTCCCAGAATGCAAATAAACCTCCTAAAGGAAGCACGTCACACTTAATTTTTTTTTTTACTATTTACATTAAGAACTGTTTACACCATGTACATATATACAAATCTCCTCAATCTAAGGGCCACCTGTGGATCTGCTGAGCAGCCACTACTTAGACCAATTGGTAAAGCTCTGAATCACCCCAAGCTACACCCTTCAGATAGAACTGTGTGAAGGTATTATGTGACTTCAGTGGCAGGCTGATAAGAATGGATCTAAGGAGACTCCCGACTGGAAGACCTTAGAAGCAGCAATGGCCCTGACATCATGGGCTTTAACCTGATGTAAAGTGTGGGCCTCCTGGTCAGAGAGCTCATAACATAGGATCAAGTCTGCTTGATCCAAGAGGAGATAGTGGCAGGTGAGATGTCTTTGTCGAAACCTTTCTTAAAGGAGACAAAACCACCTCCTTATTCTGCCTGAGGTCCTGTCCAAATAGTAGCACAATGCTCTGACTGGACAGAGGGACCTGTCAGACTTGAGGGATCTATCCAGTGTTGGGGCCACGGCTGTTGTAACCCCTGGGGCCACACTGTCTGGACTCTCTTTGGCCAACTGATTCTTGGAAAGAAAGCTGGGTGATGGGTACAGGGACACCTTTGACCAGTCGGATTGGTGTCTAATATTTCTGTTTTGCCAAGCATGTATCTCACTTTTACGCTTGCCCGACCCCAGGGCCAAGAGGAAAACTGTCTTGAAGGTCAAATGCTTCAAGGAGGCCTCTTTAATTGGTTCAAATTGAACCTTGTCAGCTGGTGCAAAATCCAGGGAGAAGTTCCAGGAGGGGATTCCCCTCCGGCCTTTGGGTCTGTCTCAGTGGAAACTATCCAGGAGACGAGCGAGATTTCCATCCTTACTGATATTGATGGGCGAATTTCCCAGTCTATCAGCAATGGCTGACCTGTAACCATCAATGGTGCTGGGCTGCAACTTCCTGTCCTGAAACAGGTACATAAGGAAGTCAGCAACTGACTTTACAGGGGGTGCCCCGAAGTCCACCTGATGAGTGATACATCACTTTGTAAAAATGGCCCACTTGCCTCATAGACTGATCTGATTGATCCCCTTTGAGGAGCCTCAATTCTTGCTGCCACTGCCTCAGACAAGCCCTGCTCCTCGATTGCTGAGGCTCTAGGAGCCATGCATGGAGATTAAGATTTGTCAGATTTCTGTGAGGGATCTGATTGAATGGTTGTGTCAACAGGTTGGGCAGATTGGGCAGGCTCAGTGGGATTTGGCTGGACATGGCCACTAGATCCCAAAACCAAGGCATGTTGGGCCACCCCGGAGCAATCAGAATGATTCTCTTGCATGGGGAGTCCTGCAACCTCTCCACCACTTTGCCCAATATGGCTGATGGTGGGAAGGTGTATGCCTCCAGATTCTACCATGGCAGACTGAACGCATGCCCGACCTTGGATGTGAATTCTCAGGTATTTCCTGGATTGTTCTTGTATAAGTTTATGGAAGTAGGCGTCCTTGAAATCTATTGAAGTAAACCACTCCCCTTGTTGGAGGGAGGTCCTGATGGTCTCCGAAAGGTTTGGTTTGCTCAGATCTAGAAAAGGTCTCCAACGGCTGTCTGGTTTTGGAACCAAAAAAGGTCAGTTGTAGAAACCCAGAGATTTTGAACTGGCTCGACTGCATCTTGTCCATAAGCTGAGGTAATGCCTCTAACCAATATAGGTTCCTGTGAGAATGTACATAGCAGTTGATGATTTTTGGTGACCTTGTCAAGTTTGGTCTTGACTAGAAAGGGAGTGTAGCCCTCCTGCAACATTTGTACTACCTAGGGTCCAGCCCCCAAGGCTTCCTAAGTTCCCAAAACGGATTTAGTCTGGACCCTACAGGCAGATTGTGTGCCACATTTGAGACATTTGGTAGTCTGACAAACATTTTCTGTCCCTCCGGACACTGGTCCGGCCGGGTGACAATGAAAACAGTTAACAGTCCATCTGTTATTGCTGTGGTCCAGTCCGGTTGGGCTGACACAACTCTTCACATTTTATAGACTCTTGGCCCTGGGACAGCCGTCTATAAGGTGGAGCATGTACACATTGCCATTTGTATGATGGCTGACCCCTGAACGGACACGATGAAAGCTTGTTTGAGTGTGGACCACCTTTTCTCTTGCTGTTCAAAAGACCCATTTGTTTTCTCTGTAACTAACAATTTTTGGCCACAGTAAATTTCTGTAGCCTGTGATACTCTGTAACCAGTAAAACTGGTAGGCTAGTTTGACCATTGAATTTAGTTACTGGTCTACTAACTAGGTGATCCCCAGGTAGGTCTGCTGGTCGGTTCCGGTCCTCTGTAACCAGTATTGAAAAGGGGCAAGACAGTAATTGCACATGATAGGTCGGTAGTCTCTGTAACCAGCTGGTGTGAAGCAAAACTGCTCAGTGAAAACTGTATAGCCGGTAACCGGTTGGTGAACTCTGTAACCGGTTGAAGCAGTTTCTGTGTAGGAAAAAAGTTCCTGTCAGGGACTACACATTATTAGGCCTGTCATCAGTCTTAGGCTGGTAAATAGGCTGCTGATGAAGAGTGGCCAGCTGGACCACCAAGACCTGTGGGTTGGTTGATCCTTGGTGCTGATTGGTAATAGGCCGGAAGGCTCTGTAACCGGCTAATGTGAAGCAAACTATTCAGTGCAAGCTGTGTGGCCGGTCGGTAGAGTCTAACCGGTCGGTTGAAGCCATATATTGTAGATGCTTGCTGTCTGCCTGCCCAGAATCAACACATAGTTGAATGGACTAGGTCAGAGGGCTCTGTAACCGGTTGGGTTGGGTAAGCTGTACAAGGCTGTGTAGCCGGTACCCGGTCGGTACACTCTGTAACCAGTTGCTGAAGCAATTTTACAACTAGGTTTTGTGTTGAATTCAGCTTACTGTAGGATTCCTCCATTAATTAAAGTATTTCTTTTAAAAACGCACGTCTTATTTGTAGATTTGACAGTTGCTGGGAAAGCCCTTGTGAACTATTTTAAGAAGCAAATGTTGGTCAGCGTGTAGACAACGTCAGAGGTCGCGTTCTTTTGAGCTGGCCGGTCGAGCAGGCTGGCTGATGCTTTAAAAGCAGAGAAGCCTGGACCAGTGCGCTCTGAAGGTGAAAGTCCTGGTCGGTGCCGGTCTGAAGTCGGTTCTTCTTTCTCAGCTGGCTGTGCACTCAAACCAGTGTCCTGGTCATCCACTGCCCTTATTACCGACACATGTGCCGGGTCCACAAGGGTGGGACTGAGAGTGACTGAAGATGAAATTCCTTCTATGTAGTAGATACCGGTGTACTCTGAAGAGGTAGGAAGCTCTGTAGATGAAATCCTTTCTTTCGTGACAAAACCAGTGACCTGGCCATCCACAACCCCCACTACCGACAACAAAGTCGGGTCTGCAAGGGAGGGACTGATATCACTGCTCTGAAGAAATCTGAAGAATGCATCTCTTGCTTCTGTTGAAAAACACTAAATACTCGAGCTGGCTGGTGTGACTGATGCTATACAGCAGAGAAGTCGGTACCAGTGCGCTCTAAAGAAATCTGAAGAATGCTTCTCTTGCTTCTGTTGAAAAACACTAAATACTCGAGCTGGCTGGTGTGACTGATGCTATACAGCAGAGAAGTCGGTACCAGTGCACTCTTGGGGAATTCCTTCTATTTATAGTTATAAATACTAGAAAGGACTGGCGTTACTTTGGTGATTGTAGCTGGAGGTTACAGAAGGTACATTCAAATAACAAAACACAGATAAAATACCTTGTGAGTAGTATATCCATTATTTTTCTTAATATTGTCGATCTGCACCTAACAACACAATTGTTGAATGGGAGGAAACTAGCAAAATGGCTGCCTTCATTATTTCTCGTCGATTACTGCCCTATCATCAAACTAATTTGAGTCAACTAGGGAGCGTTTCCAGCAGATTTCTTAATGTATATCTGTGCTTGATATGTAGATAACACTTCTACACTAAAATATTTGTAAATAAGGTTGAAATTCCATCATAAGCCACACTTTACTTTAGAAAACACATCTGCACAGTACACGTGCCAAACGAAAAAGATGCTATGACGTCACTCTGTCTAGACAGGAAGGAAGTATGATGCGCAACGTTGCGAGTGCACAGTACTGGGACCAGCTGGCCGGTGGAGACACAGGACGTCTTTTTCTGGCATTTGGTGGGCCGGTCTGCGCCGACTGGATTAACAATTGTCCATTGGATAGGATGTATTAACGCAATAAAAAAATATTTTAGAAGTTCTTGCAACACTTCAAAACGCTGACAGACAAATATTAAATCACGTGAGAACTTCTAGGAAATGGAAACCCCAATAGCGCCTTCAAGTGGTTGAATGTAGAACTACAGAATTGTGCATATATTTTTATAGAAGGCTTTTGTCATGGATCAATTTGCAGTAAAATAACATCCATTCATTTTTCTGTCTATCCATTTTGAAGGCCGATATTACAATACTTAACAACAAATAGGCTCTAAAATTGGAGGAACACTGTATACGGAATATACTTGCAATTATTAAGGTCATCTTTATGAGAAAAGGAAATAAATAGCGATAAAGATGTAGAAAACAAATTAATTCACAAATTCCATTGTCATGTAACCATCAAGTGTCACGCAGACACAGTTAGTGTAAAAACGTTGTCTGCACATCATCCCATATTTTTATTGGCCAATGTCTATTACTACCGTGACGTCCATTCATTAATTTATTTGCGGTTTACTTGTTTCACAAATGAGTAAGGCTTCCACTTGGTACTTTAAATACAAATATCTGTCAAGCTATGTGATTCGTTCATAACAAATACTTTGTAAATTAATTGTCGTGCTTCGATGAATGAATGAAGGCACGTCGATGCGCAGACAACGATTTTACATTTAACAGTGACTGCACGATAAACCAGCAGACGAATAAATGTGTACTTTAATTGGGGGATGTGCAGACGACTACTTTACATTTAAATTGACTGCGCATATACTTTCATTTCTAGATACCAGCATACGAAACCGTTAAAAATGACTCACCTGAGTATGCCAAGACAATGGGAAACTCAATAGTTTCTAGGACATACGGGACCTTACAGAAAGCCAGATGTAGTGCTAGACAAGCTTTTTACTTTATAAAATATACCTTAACAAAAACATAATGAATTTTCAAAATGGCAGAGTGTATACTATACACCTTAATGTACAGATATGTGTACAAATATTATGGAGAATTTTGGTATTTAAGGGCTTAACCGGCGGATTTAAAATCGCGGCCACAACCTAGTACATAACTCGAATCAAAGATTCGACTAACAATCACAACTGATATTTTGCAGTGTTCCACTTGCATCAAAACACTTGTCAATGGTCAAATGTGTGACCAGCACATGAGAGATTACCTTTCAAAGATTATGTAGGAGGCAGCAGAGCTTCTTGAAAACAAGATAGATGTACTTCGCATAGAAACTGGAGTAAAATATACTCTCCTTGTTTACCTGATATCAAGGCAAGAAGATTACTTAAATCAGTTCACATCTAGACCCAAAATTCTATAAAATTTGTCTGGGAAATGGTCTGGCAAATTTTTACCCCATCTCGTACCAAACGGACCAAATAATACTGCCTTGAATTACTCATTTCCAAAATAAATGACTGTTATTAACCTAATTCCCCGGCCTCCACCCCCACAAACAACCCCAAAAAGGAGGCATAGGTACTGTAATTCGGTCTTTTGTGTCACTGTGCATTACTTCAAAACTGTACCTCGTATCTGGGTCACATTTTAACACAGTTTGGGGTCTTATTATGGCTTGGTCCTCTTAATATATGGTCTGCATCTGCTTGTGTTTTATATATGAAGTCCAAGCATTTTTCCCCAAACAGAATAAAGTTAACCAACGAACGATTCATACACTGTATAACCTCTACTATAAAACCTGCAATTATATAACATTATTCGACTTTATGAATTGATTTCCACTATCCTACAAAATTGTATTACCCATTTATTATATACTATAAACATGTTTATAAACCTTCTATTGTTTCCAGACACAATCTTACTGACTTGGGCTGAATAACAGAGACTTTATTCTGTGGCAATGTCTACATTTTCTAGCTTGTTTATACATGTGTTACATCATTCAAAACCACGATTACATAATTCCCATAAAGCATTGACCAAATCCCTGCTTAAAATACCTTCCACACTGACGATACAATACAAAGCAGTAAGCCAAATCTCTGTTAAAACCCAGTGTACACTGATGATACAATACAAGACAGTAAGTTAAATTTCTTATTAAAGGTCTCTGTACACTGATGACACAACACAGCAAGCCAAATCTCTGTTAAAGGCCTGTGTACACCGATGATACAGTACAAGACAGTTTAGCTACTTAATCTGTGATATAACATTTACCTGAAATACAAAATACTTTACAAAATGCATTTGGTGAAACATCCCTGTCCTTGGATCACCGCCAGACGTCCTTATGCAACTTTGAGAGTCAGTGGCAAACTGTCCATTACCTTGCGCCTTCTATGGAAGTTTTAAAATGTTTGAATTTTCCACCTCGGACCGTGGGCAGGTGCAGACGATTTTACGCATGTGTATATGAGTTTCGTACTACTGCAATCAAAGGTATGGTCCACTATGTACATAAGGTTATGATTTGGTTGTCTTTCGTTGTAATATGGCGACATAAGGTGAATTAAGGTATTGGTCGTGTCACCATGTGTTCGTCCGACGGTTACCATCAATAATACTAGGATGACAGTACTACAAACATTGGTCATTTTTATGAAGCAACTAGATCAGTTATCAACACAAAAGTTGCATTTTATATCGCCAAATTTTTTTATAATCACATCAAAATGACATCAACCTTTATACCTTAATGTCACAGGCATTTCAGTGTTGTGCTGTATTTAATGTTCATTTAATTCCATACAAACCAGAGAATAAACATGTGGTAAAAGAAAGTAGAAACTATTTCACATTTTGACAAAATTTGGCACATTATGCCAAAGTTTATCCACTTAATCCATGATAAAATATTTGCCTGAAATAGAGAATACTTTACAAAATCCACATACCTATATATATGTATATATATATACTTTACAAAATCCACATAAGTATACATATGTATATATTTATGTGTAAATCAAAATTATGAAATTACAATCACAACATTATGATATCAAGTAGTGGTCTAATAGTTTGATAAAATCAAAAATGGTTTTCTGGAATCCTGAAATGAACAAAATCTGCTATTTCATTATACAGGCCATTGGTTTGGTGAAATGAAGATGCAGATCTGTGTAAACAAGCCATAAGTTGAAAGCTAAAATGTGTTGCCCAGATATTACATTATGAACAAACCCCATTTTCGCCAAAGGTTTAAAGTCAAAATGTAAGATATTTCACCAAATTTATAGGGATTTTATTCTTTGAATGAAATATCAAGACATATAAAGATGAAATGTCAGTGTTTTTAAAAACCAGTTCTTTGGAATAGAAATCCATGTTCATTTGTTTCTAACCATGACCAAATGCAAAGCAGAATACAGTGGATTTTGTTTAAGATGAATTTACAAATGTCAGTGATGAAAATGTATTTATGAAACCTTCCAGCATTATATAGTAACCTACTTTGAGAAATACATGAATTACTGAAGAACATTAATAATACAATTTAACTCTTGCAATAACCAACACTTATGTGATCACTTTACTGGATAATCTGAGGAATCAGGTAGTGACAAAATGGTGCTTATTTTATCACCTCATTCACAGATATTGACACTTCTGTACACACAAGAATTATAGGTTCTAGTTATAACTTGTTATTCATAAATAATTATTCAAAAAGTAACACTTTGTGAATCACAAACGATTCTAGCTATGGCCACTTTCTGTAAGCCTAACTTCTAGTTACTTTACAAATATTTTGCAAAGTATATTACTCGTTCTGTTTGCTTCTTTGTAAGTTTGTTTGTTTACAGCATAACTCCAGAAGTACTGCATGGATGGTAATGTAATTTTTAGGGAGCATCCAAACTATTACAAAGGAACAACTGATTCAAATCAGGGCATCATGGGGTCCATATCCTTGATTCTTTAGCAGTTTTTAATTACATTACCAAAGATATCAATGAGATCATTTATTTTTTATTGCCCTGCCCAAAAATTTGGCAAACTCTGTACTCGGCTCCCCTCTGAGTGTTCTTGTTATCCTTGTATTTTGTGTCAATAACTGTTGAGACTTGTAAACTACTTCTATTTTTGTGTCAACATTCTACTTATGGCAGTTCTACTTATACCAAATCTACTGTACCAGTACTCTGCTTACAACATTAAGTTCAAATTCCTCATGATTATATTAAAGCTGCAATGATTTGCCGGTTACTTGCTAGCAAAATAATTAAGTTAAAAACTGGAATCAAATATAGTCAACTCTTTACTCAAAAGTAACTAGTAAATAGATACAATATCAATGACAAAAATTAGATTTTTGCTTGCATGAATGATGACATGATTACCAGATGGTATTTTAATGTAACATATTTCAGAGACACCTCAAATTTCACTTGTAAACGTTTGGCTAAAATGGTACAAATTTTCTTTATTTTGCATTGTAAATGTGTCTTACTCTCTTATTTCAACAAACATTTTATGCATTTCAGCCATTTCATAACTTTAATTTATTCATTTATTTTGGGCTTTGTGTCACTTTCAACACTGTAAAGACCATATCATGACATGTAGTTTTGAGGGCAGAAGAAACCAACACATACAGGTGGTCAAAGTTTTGTACTGTAAACTGTCGATCATCAGTAAGCAACTAACAACTTTCCCTCATAAGTTCCGGCGTTTGAACCGCTGACCTCAGAGGTAGGAGGCAAGTGTGTTACCACTGTAGCCCCTTCATAAGTTGTGGCACATCAAAACTATGAAAAGGTTATTTCTTGGGCGATAATCAAATGATTGACAGAGTACGACGAGTCACTTCTCTAAGTGAGGAATTGAGGTTCATTTTCTTGCTCACTCAAAGCCTAAGCTGATATCATAATGTTGCAACCGACGTCATCACTACAACATACACATTTAAAAAAAATACCAATACAAATTTGCAATACTGCAATCACAGCACTGGTTCGAAATGCATGTTGACATCAAATGGGACTTGATTGCTCTGTAGGAGCTCCTTCTTTAGAGTTGAAGGAATCATATGACTCTCAATCTTACTGGTGTCATATTGTGATCTCACCACCTGCAGACAGCGCTCTTTCAGTGAAAACACTGGAAAAATAAAAGCAACAGATATTACTATTAATTATCTTTTTATTTAATAGGTAAATTTAACTTCCTCGATATTACAAAGTAATCACTCACATGTGAACACAACAAAAAGAGTACAACAAATTGATGCACAATAGATATTTATGGCAGAAACATTAACATAAAAGGTTATTTTGCACTTATTTGGCTATATGTTTTATACATGTCATTTTTTTTTAAATATTCGTACACAACCTTGATTGTACTTGTCTTAATATTATGTGCAGGCTCAATGACATTTCACTCTGCTAAAATGTTCAATATAAAAAAAGAGACTACTCTGGTATTCTGGTACATTTACCGCTGCCTAGGGTGCTCATGAGCAATTAGTGGCATGCCTTTGTCTAATATTTGTTTGTCTGCAAAATAATTCAAAAAGCTATGGATGGATTTCGATGAAATACTGTAAATGCAATACTTTTCAAGTTACAACTGATTTACTCAACAGGGAGAACCTCAAAGAAGCTATTGCTCAGTTATGCAATGAGCTGCAGGTCTACAATTTCACTATGTTATAACTGACCCAAAGTAGGTGAATAACATATTTAAACAAAATTCTCTAAATCCAATAGTTTTCAAGTTACAAGCTATTTACTCAACAATGAGAACCTCAAAGTAGCTATTGCTCAGCTATGCAATGAGCTACAGGTCTGCAATTTCATTATGTTATAGTGGATCCAAAACGATGTGAATAACATATTTAAACAAAATTCTCTATACGCAATATTTTTTCGAGTTACAACTGATTTATTCAACAGTGAGAACCTCAAAGTAGCGATTGCTCAGCTATGCAATGCGCTTCAGGTCTTCAATTTCACTGTGTTATAACTGACTGAAAAGTAGGTGAATGACATATTTAGACAAAATACTGTAAATCCAATAGTTTTCAAGTTAAAACTGATTTACTCAACAGTGAGAACCTCAAAGTAGCTATTGCTCAGCTATGCAATGAGCTACAGGACTGCAATTTCACTATGTTATAGCTGACCCAAAAGTAGGTGAATAACATATTTAAAGAAAATACTCTAAATGCAATAGTTTTCAAGTTACAACTGATTTACTCAACAGTGAAAACCTCAAAGTTACAACTGACTTACTCAACAGTGAAAACCTCAAAGTATAATTGCTCAGATATGCTATGACCTATAAATCTACAATTTCACTGTGTTATAGCTGACCCATAAGTAGGTGAATAACATATTTAAACAAAATTCTCTAAATCCAATAGTTTTCAAGTTACAAGCTATTTACTCAACAGTGAGAACCTCAAAGCAGATATTGCTCAGCTATGAAATGAGCTAGAGGTCTGCAATTTCACTATGTTATAGCTGACCCAAAAGTAGGTGAATAACATATTTAAACAAAATACTCTAAATAAAATAGTTTTCAAGTTACAACTGATTTACTCAACAGTGAACACCTTAAAGTAGCTATTGCTCAGTTATTGGATGAGCTACAGGTCTGAAATTTTACTATGTCATAGCTGACCAAAAAGTAGCTAAATAACAAATTCTCTAAATGCAATAGTTTTCAAGTTACAAGTGATTTCACTCAATATAGAAGGTACTGAAAAGTCAGAAAGTAGCTATTACTCACTTAGCTATTGGGATGGACACCCAAGTTACTCACCATGTTGTAGCTATGGAAAAAGTAGCTGAATAACATATTTTAACAAAATACTCTGAATGCAATACTTTTCAAGTTATAAGTGATTTAGTGCATGAGTTCATTAATTTTATTGCATTAAAAATTATTTTAAAATTCATATAAAAATAATTATTATATATAATAAGTAAGATCCAGGACTGATACTCACACAAGGTAATCAACTTGTGGCCTTGAATATATTTACTGGATAAGAGAGAAATCTCTGCAATATTCAATGAGAAAATAAGTGATTTAGTACCAGATTTCATGAATTTTAATGCATTAAAAATTATTTTAAAAAATTCATAAAAAAATAACTAGAAGAATGTTTTTGCTGACAAAAACGAAGCGGCCCTGATGAAAAAGAAGTCACCCATAAAAGATGTCAACATATGCATCATAAGCAATAGAAACTGTGAACTTTATTGCATTGTGTATGTTACTTGTCCCTATTTTCATCTTTAATAAGTGTGCACAATTAAAGTGAGGTCAGCTGAACATTACAATAGCTGGAGATTACAAACTCCATAATTTCACTGCAAGGTGGCCATAACTTCATTCATATTGGGACTTTAAGGTGACCATAAAATATGAATGTCCCTTTTCTCATCCTTTATAAGTGCATAAAGTTTAGCTCATGTCAGTTGAACAATAAGATAGCTGAAGGCTGAAACTTCCTTTTTCACTGTAAGGTGACCATAACTTCATTCATATTGCGACTTTAAGGTGACCATAATATGAGAATGTCCCTTCAATATCAATATATGTTAGATATTGAAAAAGAAAAGAGCCAGACGGCTTTATTCAAATGTTATGACATTAGGGGGGCCAAAATTATATTAACAGTTTAAGGTCACCTTAAATTCAGGATAACCCTTTGGTTTGCCATCCTTTATAGGTGTGCAAAGTTTAACTGAGGTCAGTCGAACAATAAGATACTTGGAGGCTGAAAACCCCCTTATTTCACTTTAAGGTGGCTACAACTCCATTCATACTGAGAGTTTAAGGTGACCATAAGTATTATTTTATCTACTTTAATACCAGTGATAATTTCAATATAAAAAATGGAAAAAGAAAGGAGCCAAAGGATTTTATTCCAATTTCATGACTTTAAGCAGGCCATATGTCCATTAACATTTTGAGTTTAAGGTCACCATAAAGTCAGGATATTCCTTTGGCAAATCTTAATATATGTGCCAAGTTTGGTTGAAAAAAGTGAAAAACTAAGTGAACTGGAGGGCTAAAACCCCCTTTGTGACATTAAGGTGACCTTAAGATTGCAGATACAGGGCTAAAACTTCGGCATGTGAAAGATTATCAAAAAGTAGCTGAATAAGTTATTCCAACATAACGCCGAAATCCTAACCGTTTTTGAGATACAGACCAAGTACCCATTTTTAAAAAATTTACAAAAATAAAACGCCTCCCATTCAGGTATCTATGGTGCGATTGATGAGAAAATCCTTTCCGACCTTGGAAATTTGGTCTAGAATGTACCAGATAAATTTTATAGCACAGGTGTGTGTGGTTTTTTCCGAAACGCGATGACGGGGTGTTTTGGAGTTATGCTTAAGGTTACCTTAAGTAAAGCTTAAGGTCTGCGCAAAGTATCCCAAAATTTTTTCCCGCCCCTATAGTTTTAAAGAAAGATAAGAAGGAAAGAAAAATTTGAAAGGCTAAAAAGTTATTCAAGGGAGACCATAATCCAGCGGCGGCGGCAGTGATCAGTCGAACTTCAGTGAAAACAAATAAGCGTCCCTCACGGGCCGCTTAATTAAGAAAGATTCAGGCCTGATACTCTCACAAGGGAATCTACTTGAGGCCTAGTACATATGCAAGATAAGAGGAAAATCCCTGATATAGTCAATGAGAAAATTGGGATAAAGTGTTGAAATTTTCACACTTTGGGTTATATACCTCACTTGTAATGGCTCTGGAGACCAGACAAACAAACATATCTGCATGCCTTGAACAATTTTTCATCCTCGATACATAAGAGATCTTAAAAAAACAGCATGTCTCTTGGCCTTGTAGTTTTGGAGAAGTTGTTCACGTGGACGCGGACGCAGACACGTACGTGGACGCCGCAGAGTGATGCCATAATGTTAGCTGAATGACAAGTCAGCTGACAAAACAAGGATTGTTTGTCTTTACAAGCACAAACAATGTTGGGAGTCGTTGGGCCTTGGCAGAGGTATGCAGTCTGCAAAACCTCCTGTTCTAATTTTCTCTTCTTCACAAGCCTTTATAATCAGAATATAATTGGCTTATTGTCTGTTCTACATTCACAGTGATACCACATTTTAAAAGTAAAATCCAAATATTCTTTAACTTATTCATCATAATTTTCATTGATTTGTTTATTTCAAAATAAAACTTGAGTATTGCTTTACAAGAGAAAAAGAAATTATGTTTGCATAGCAAAAAACAATGTGTCCTAATGAGAATTAATGATTCTGTCGAAATGACTATGTTCCTTTGTTTCTTTTCCATTTAATATATGCTCTATCTCGCACCATTTTCAAGATAAATGTATTTTTAAGTTTTACATAGAAATTGAAGATGGTCATCAAACATGACAAGAAAACGATTTTTGGGAAACGTCACCAGTTGCCCCTGGGGGTAACATATTTCACCGAAATCATTCTATCTCGCACCAGGAAACGTCACCAGTTACCCCTGGGGGTAAATTATTTCACCGAAATCACTCTATCTTGCACCATTTCCAAGATAAATACGTTTTACGAAGAAATTCAAGATGGCCGCCAAAAATGGCCGGTAAATGATTTTTGAGGAAAATTGCAAAATGACTCTACAAATACCCTGGAGGTAAAAAATTTCGCCGAAATTGCTTTATCTCACACCGTTTATATCACTGTGTTTTACAGAGAAATTCAAGATGGCCGCCAAATATGGCAAGGAAACGATTTTTTGGGAAAAGTCACCAGATCACTCTACGGATTCCCTGGGGATAAAAAAAATTCGCCGAAATCGCTTTAATTTTTTCACACCGTTTCCAAGATAAATGCATTTTTTTACATTTTACGCTGAAATTTAAGATAGCCGTCAAACATGGCGAGAGAATGAGTTTTGGAAAAAGTCACCATTTGACTCTGCAGATACTGTGAGGAGTAAAAAATTTCACTGAAATTACTCTATCTCGCACACTGACTGTTTCTGAGATATTTAAGATTTTCATTTTTATTGTTAAGAAAAATTGTGGCATTTAGTTAATCGTTAATAAGTCAGCCATTCTGTATCGGATCACTCCCAAAAGTTAATGATTTCCAGACATCTATATAACAAAACCTACTTGCCAAGTTTCATGTGAAAAGGTGAAGCACTTTTTAAGTTAACATCTGGACAAGTACACCCCCTTCAAAAACATGGTTTTGGTTGTGACTTTTCTGATTGGTTAAAATGCCATGACACCATATTCAGAAAAGAAAATTTTCCCACGGCTACTGCATACATGCGCTAAATTTGAAAAGAATCCACCCAGTGGTTGCCAAGATATGGACACACTCTCTCTCCCATCTCCCCAGAATACAAATAAGCATCCCCTGTGGGATGCTTAATAATGATTTCTAGACATCCATATAACAAAACCTACTTGCCAAATTTCATGTGAATAGGTGAAGGACAAGTACACCCATTTGAAAAACTGAAAATTTGGTTAACTGCTTTTTTGTGTTTGTTGCACCTTAGAGTCCTCTTGTATGGGGAGATTAAGCGTAACAAAGTCCAATTAGAATAGAATTAGAATTAATAAGAACTCATATATTGTAAATTCTAATTCTAATTTAACTTTTATAAACTCTTTAGCATTTTGAGTATTTGTCATTCTGTTTATCCAAATTTGATTATCTCTCTAAAGCCGATTACTATGGTGACAATAGAATTACTGATGATCTGTGGTATCGGTGATTTCATAGTAATCAAAGAAATTCAATGTGAATTGCAAGAACATATAATCACAGATAATGAAGAGGGCAAATCAGCTGATAAATAACTTGAATTGTAAACTACAGATCTAAAGTTTCATTAACTTTCTGAATGATATATACAAAACATATACCAAAAAGGAAGATAATGATATGAGTTGGTTGCATTATTTTGTTAATGAGTGATACATATTTTTGTATACATGCAATACGGGATGGTTTACTTTTATTATTCACCATTGTGTATGACTAATAAGTATAATAAGTCAATATTAAAATTAGGAATTCAAAAAGGCTGTCACAAAAATAGGAGCACCAGTTAATATAAAAATGGCTAGTCTTGGCAGGCAGGAACCTGAGCCCACGGCAATGCAACAACAATGCAATCTTGGGAAAAGAAGTGTGATCATGGCAACAGCTCAATGCCAGATACTCCCTTAAACTTAATCACCTCCAGATTATCATGGGCTAAACCTATCCTGAAAATCTGGTGAAAATAAAGCATGGGTTTAGGGTGTAAAACACCCACAAACTCCAAAAATCTTTAAAGCATTACCATGGCAACAGCCGCTGCCAGATACTCTCTAAACTCTGATTGGCTCTAGATCCTGTTGGGTTAAGGATATCCTGCAGATCTTGTGAAAATCCATGTATCTTTTTAGGCTGTGGAAAACCCACAAAATCTAGAAACAAGCAATCAGTGCCTGTGAACGGGCTCTGTGTCAGCTGACTGTGTGTTTTCAGTTTCAGATCAGAAGTGACAGAAGGAAAGAACAAAAAAGTTGTGCCCTGCAAATGGTATTCAGAAGTAAAGTAACACGTTAACTATTAAAGTGTGAAAAGTAGATGAATAACATATTTATACAAAATTCTCTAAATCCAATAGTTTTCAAGTTACAACTGATTTACTCAACAATAAGAACCTCAAGGTAGCTATTGCTGAGCTATGCCAGGAGCTACAGGTCTGCAATTTAACTATGTTATAGCAAACCCATAAGTAGATGAATAACATATTTAAACAAAATTTTCTAAATCCAATAGTTTCCAAGTTATAAGCAATTTACTCAACAGTGAGAACCTCAAAGTAGCTATTACTCGGCTATGCAATGAGCTACATGTCTGGAATTTCACTATGTTATAGCTGACCCCAAAATAGGTGAATAACATACAGAAACAAAATACTCTAAAAGCAAAAGTTTTCAAGTTATAAGTGATTTACACAACAGTGATAACCTAAAAGTAGCTATTACTCAGCTATGCCATGAGCTACAGGTCTGCAATTTTACTATATTATAGCTGATTCAAAAGTAGCTGAATAACATATTTATACAAAATTCTGTATATGCAAAAGTTTTCAAGTTATAACTGATTTTACTCATTATGGAAGTTACTGAAAAGTCACAAAATAGCTATTACTCATTTAGCTATGGGGATAGATGCCCAAGTTACTTACCATGTTGTAGCTATGAAAAAAGTAGCTGAATAACATATTTTATGACAATGCTCTAAATGCCATACTTTTCAAGTTATAAGCGATTTAGTGCATGATTTCATGAATCTGAATGCATTAAAATTTATTCAAAAAATTCACAAAAAAATAATTAAGAGAGATCCAGGTCTTATACTCAGACAAAATAATCTACCTGTGGCCTAGTACATATAGGCAAGATAAGAGACAAATCCCTTCAATAGTCAATGAGAAAATTGAGATAAAGTGTTGAAATTTTCACACTTTGGGTGGGGGTACCTCACTACTAATGGCTCTGAGGAACAGATGAACAGACAGATCTATTTATCATCCTCGATAGATAAGGGATCTTTTAAAAGTAACAGCATGTCTCTGGGCCTTGTACTTTTGGAGGAAAAGATGTTCACGTGGACGCAGACACCGCAGAGTGATGCCATAATGTCAGCTGACTTGTCAGTCAGACTTGCCAGTCAGCTGACATAAAAATCTTGAAAGCATTGCCATGGCAACAGCTATTGCCAGATACTCCCTAAAACCTAGTCAACTCTAGATCCTTTTGGACTACACATATCCAAAAATTTGTTGAAAACATGAATGGGTTTAGGCTGTGGATCACCCACAAATTTAGAATCCAAAAATCTTAAAAGCATTGGCATATCAACTGCTGTTTCTAGATAGTCAATAAAAATTATCAGCTCTAGATCTTCTAAACATATCCTGAAAATATGATGAAAATCCATGGATGGATTAAAGTTGTGGAACACCCACAAACTTTATCCCATCACCAACACCCAGACAGTGCAGATGACAACTATCTCAACCTTTATGGGCTGGGGTTAAAAACTTGGATAGCTGCCTGGATTCTGCCTGGATTTTAACGTAACAAAAAACAAGCAGAAGCTCTTTTAAAATATTGTCCTAAAGATATATATATTAACATATTTGTAGGATACATACTTTCGGAAAAATATTGATGAATAAATTGGAACTTGTTGATGAGTTTGTAACATTAATTTTACACAGAAAGTGGTCCTGGGGTACACAAAAATACGCCCCTGACTGCATGTCCATCTTTATAGGTACATACCACTCACAATCAATAATCAACTCCATCAGACTCCCTTCACTGCTCTTTGAAGGAAGTCCTAATTTGTGGAAACACTTGCAACCCCTCAACATTATAAGATTAAAGAGGTGGAAAATATAACCACCACCTTTCAAAATGCTCTCGCAGACCTTCCCATTACCAAAACCTGTCACCCGTTTGAGAGATATGATCAAAATCGATTCAAAATCAATGCAAACCAAATGTTGTACTGCACTGGTCTTCAGTAAACATCTGCTAACTTTCCCCCTCTCTGTATGCGCTGTTGCTTCATAATTTGTATGTATCACCAGTAATTGACCTATCTTTCTGCTTATCTCCAAAAATTTTGTTCTCAGTTGAATGAGTCAGTTCCATGATTTGAACTGATCCCTCCACAGGGGGCAAGAGGCAGATGAGTCACAAAAACTAAAGTAAGAGTTTGTAAGATCAATTATATCACTGAGTATTATTACCTCCGCCAAGGAGGTTATGTTTTCACCTGGGTTTGTTTGTGGGTTTGTGAGTTTGTTTGTGAACAAGATAACTCAAAAACTTATTGACAGATTTTGATGAAATTTTCAGGATATGTCTGAAAAGGTAAAAGGAAGAAATGATTAAATTTTGGGAGTGATCCGAATCGCTATCTAGATCTTCTGGATCCATGACATGTAATTTTTAACGACAGATAACTCAAAAAGTTATGGATATATTTTCATGAAATTTTCAGGACATGTCCTACATGGGACAAGGAAGAAGTGATTAGATTTTGGGAGTGATCTGGATCACTGTCTAGATCATCTGGATCCAGGCTTCCAGATGCGTTTTTGAACAAGATAACTCAAAAACTTATGGATGGATTTGATGAAATTTTCAGGATATGTCTGAAAAGGTAAAAGGAAGAAATTATTCAATTTTGGGAGTGATCCGAATCGCTATCTGGATCTTCTGGATCCATGAAATGTAATTTTTAAAGACAGTTAACTCAAAAAGTTATGGATGGATTTTGATGAAATTTTCAGGAAATGTTCTAAATGGGACAAGGAACAAGTGATTAGATTTCGGGAGTGATCTGGATCACTGTCTAGATCATCTGGATCCAGGCTTCCAGATGCGTTTTTGAACAAGATAACTCAAAAACTTATGGATGGATTTGATAAAATTTTCAGGATATGTCTGAAAAGGTAAAAGGAAGAAATGATTCAATTTTGGGAGTGATCCGAATCGCTATCTGGATCTTCTGGATCCATGAAATGTAATTTTTAAAGACAGTTAACTCAAAAAGTTATGGATGGATTTTGATGAAATTTTCAGGAAATGTTCTAAATGGGACAAGGAACAAGTGATTAGATTTCGGGAGTGATCTGGATCACTGTCTAGATCATCTGGATCCAGGCTTTTTTAAAGGAAGTTGAAATTGCGCTACCTTGGCGGAGGTCTGGGCTCTCCGAGTGCTCTTGTTGAGTATTTTATCTGTTGCTAATATAACAATATAGAACTATAGACTGTAAATCTGTAATGCTTTGATATGTGCTACTTGCCTGGTATGTCAACATACACAATGACACCTTCCTCCCCTGTCCACGGCTGTGGATAGAACACCTCGACACCACCAGAGGCCACTAGCTTATCCCCTGTCCCAGCATCATGAAATACCCAGGGATGGGTCTCGAATGTGGTCACATGTAAAGAGGCTCCTCTGCAAATATCCGTCATCATAAGGGAACAAATGACATAAATTCTGAAAATTTTGACTTGATCTCATTTCTTAGTATACATAAATGATTCACTGTTGGAGATAGCATATTAAATTTTATGGAGAATAAAAGGTGACAAAATAGATTTTCTCTCCGTGAAAATTGTATCTCTTGTGTGCTACTTACACAGCAATTAGACCTATTTTCCTCTACTTAAAGTGGAATTCTACTCCACTGAGTTGCTTGTTATTTGCAACTTCATACAAGTGAATATGTTTCAAAACACTCAACACAGACAAATGGCAAAATGTTTGCCAATGTCCCACTATCAGAAAGTTACAAACTAACATAAACTGGAGAGAACACGTACAAATACAATTATATTTGTTTGGACTTTATATGACAGGTTTGCTTATATCAGATCTGGGTATTAACTAGACAGTGCAATGCATTACAAACGGAACACGTTTGATGCAAGAAGGTGAAATGTGACACCATCAAAATATTTACAGCCCGTGATTTCCCTTAAGTTGTTTCAACACCCAGGGCCAATAATAAGGGAGATAGATACAAGCGATTGTAGGTGTTGTGACCTCACTGGACTAAGAGAGAGATGTTAAATATAAAATTGAAGTGAGCAAAAATATTTACAGCCAAAATTTCTTAGAAGTTGTTTCAACCCACCAAATCTCTTGGATCAATACTGAGCATGATTCAAGTAATGGTCCTAAGTATGAGAACCCATTCTGACCTGAAAAAGGGGAAGTGTCAGGGTCAAATATGACCTAAACAGTGAAATGATTATCAATAATTCATGTCTTTCTCAACTCCATGGCAAATTTAACTGACTTCCACATCTTTATCTCGAGACATAACTACACCTACACATCGGAGAACCAATGCAAATTTGTATCTACTGGAAAGACAACTCACCAAAGCCAGTGAACCATTGTTTGACCTTGGAGGAGGGGCCCAAGGTCAAATCTGACCACATCAGAAGATTCACAGACCATGATAACTGATAATTTGGTTTCACATCCCAAACCTCTAGGACCAATAATAAGCCAGTTATAAGCACTTTTAAGTTAGGCTATCCTCGTTTGACCTTGAAGGAGGGGCCCAAGGTCAAATCTGACCACACCAGAAGATTCCTAGCCTATGATTTCCTATAGGTTGCTTTCACATCCCAAACCTCTAGGACCAATAAATAAGCGAGTTATAAGCACTTTTAAGTTTGGCGATCTTCGATTGGCCTTGAAGGAGGGAACCAAGGTCAAATCTGAACACATCAGATTCCCAGCCCATGATTTCCTACAAGTTTATTTCACATTGCAAACCTCTACGACTAATAATAAGCAAGTTATAAGCACTTTCAAGTTTGGCTATCTTCATTTGACCTTGAAGGAGGGTTCCAAGGCCAAATCTAACCGCATCAAAAAATTCCCAGCCCATGATTTCCTATAAGTTGGTTTCACATTGCAAACCTCTAGGACCAATAATAAGCGAGTTATAAGCACTTTTAAGTTTGGCTATCCTCATTTGATCTTGAAGGAGGGCTCCAAACTCAAATCTGACCACATCCAAAGATTCCCAGCACATGATTTCCTGAAAGTTGGTTTCACATTGCAAACCTCTAGTACCAATAATAAGTGAGTTATAAGCACTTTTAAGTTTGGGTATCTTCGTTCGACCTTGAAGGAGGGATCCAAGGTCAAATATGACCACATTAGAAGATTCCCAGCTCATGATTTCCTATAGGTTGGTTTCACATTGCAAACATCTAGGACCAATAATAAGGGAGATATAGGCACTTTTAAAGTCCGCTATGTGGGGTACTTTGGCACTCAGTTGATGACCTTGAATTAAGAGCTTCAAGGTCAAATGTCTGCAAGGTTGTAGAGGACATGTACATCTGTTATACATATCACCTATGAAGAGATTCAACATTCTACCTATAAGAATCAGCCAGTAGAAAAAGGTAGATCATTTTCAAAGAAATGCCCGCGGCGGCCATCTTGTTTTTCAGAATGAGGCTAATTTCAGTCCCTGAGAAGCTTACCTCCCAATAAAGATATCCTGCAAATTTGGTGAACCTAGCTGGTTAGTTTTTCTTTGAGAGCATTAATGCCGAAAATCTCTGTACGCGCGGCGGCGTAGAGAATGCTAAACCAAAGTATCCACCGGATTCCTCCGGTGGATTACAATGACACAATGTCTAAGGTCATATTTGGACAGGATTGGAAAATGTTACATGTGGTAATGGGACAATACCAACCCATAGCCATATTAGACATGTACATGTCAAATCATCATCTGTTCAAGCAGATAACTTAAGTAATTAGACTAAAAAAGTAAACAGCAGACTATAAGACCAAAATAATGCTTTCAGCAGAACCATCAGAAAGTACAGATCTCTTCGCAGTTACATAAACGAGGGTCAGTCATAACTAAAAACACATACCAATCTAGTACCAAGTTAACTGTCCACAGATTGCATTACAATACCATAGAATGTATCATCAGTTTTGTCATTAATGTACAATTTGTCATTGACAGGCCTGGGGTATTCGTATTTATTTTCGTATTCATAAGTATTCGAATACACTTTTCTGTGTATTCGTATTGACATTCAAATACTTTTGTGGAAAAAAAACAAAGTATTCGTATTCGAATACTTATGAAAGTATTCTCCCCAGGCCTGGCTGGTTGTTGAGTCAATAAAGTTTGAAGGAGACATTCTCAAATTCAATCAAATTAAGAGACCCGCGAAGAGTTTGTAGCAATCTGCATATTTCTTAGTCTCTCACAAATTTATAATAATTACTAATGATAGCAAGGCTGAAAGGGGTTTGGGTCTACTAGTGCGAGCGCAAAGCCATCAGAGACGCAAGTAGTGCACTGAAGCAGTCATCCATCCCAGTACTAATGTAGCCCATCGCCGCTTAACTTCTGCAAAAGACAGACGGTGATTGTGGCCACAAAACAACTTCTGCAAAAGACAGAGAGTCATTGTGGGAATGCCACAATTCATGAAAGTTCAAAAAAATGAAAAAAGAGGAATATCTAGAAGCACGAGCCTCATTACAGCTCATGCTTAAAAAGACATTACCTGCACAGTGTGCCATATTTCACTCGTCTACCATTGTAGTCCAACCAGAATATATTGACCGATCTGTCAGTACGAGGAACGAATGTCACCAGGGAAAATTTCTCACAGACCAAAGATTTCAGGGGTGGTCTGTTATCCTCCTCTTCTTCCTCCATTAAAGAAGTGGAAAGCACCCTTTATACATGTAAAAAAATAATAATAATAGAAATGAAAAGAAAGTTATTAAGTACTAGACTAAGTACATTTTTTATGACAAAATGGATTCGATCAAAATTGCAACTGAACATCCATATTCCAACTTTCTGACTATTTGATTTTCAGCTCACTCTTTTTTGACTTGCCAGTGAAGTTTCTCTCCAATTGCAGTTTGGCATCTGCTGCAAGAACTTTCTAGGACAAACTGTAAATACTTAAAACAACTGGAACAAGTGCCTACAACAGTACTCTTCCATCAGTGAATTATGTCACCCCATATGACTATATTAAAACTTCTTCCCAATGAACTTTCAGCACACAATTATACATACATTGACTGACAAAAGAACTTATTCCATTTCTTTAAATAGAAACAATTCTTTCTGACAAAGATTTTTTTCACCCGCTGACAAACTTTAGCAGGTCACAAACTTTAATGGCTGATTAGTCATGCATAATTCCAAAATGAAAGTTAATTTTAAAAACTGACGTTTTGACAGAATTAAGTTAACATGGCCACAAAATTTTGGGGCTGAACTTTGGATGATACTCTGTACAATAAAGATAATCACCATCAATCTATTTTACTCCTGCCCCCTCTGTTAGGAACTGGAAGAAATAAACTCTATTCAGGAATATTGTGGCAATCTCAACCTCATCCCAACCTATTTCTGATCTACTCAAACCCCATGACACTACTTTATGCAAACTTTTCAAGCATCACCCCCCTGGCTTCATCCCACAACTGTTGTGGTCTGTCCAACTTAATATCAATTCCTTTATCTTGTGAAATAATGAATGACTGACAAACTGCTCCAACTACTATGACACGCTACTGTACTTATATTTATTCTTGGATGGATCACTATAAATACAGACACTTTATGTTACATAATTAAGTAAACAGCATAAAATGGAGACCCATTTGTTATAAATGCTGATTATAGATCTGGCCACCATTTCTATCAGCCCTGTCCCCATTTGCTGGTAATATTATTCAATATTAACCATAAGAATATACACATAAAAGGTACTTCTCTGGATGACAAACTTAATTCAATGCATTTCATGGCTGCTGGTGCAATATGTGCATTTCCTTTTCACTGGATTTTCTTCAAAAGTACAAAATATATATCGACAAAATTTGGCCGGTCAAATTTCAAATCAATTGGCACATAATTAACCAATTGAGGGCCAGTTGATTATCGCTTAGTAAAAAAACATGCTGCAATTGACCCTTTTGGGTACATATTTTGTATATCTACTCACAGTAAGGACCTTATATGGGTTCAATATGCTACTGAAACAGGCAAACTGGACTTATAGCTTCAAAAATTACATCCTCGTGGTAAGGTTACCTTAAAACCTGGTATTTCAAAACTTGAATCAATTCCCCCCACCCCCCACCCCCGAGCCCCACCACAAGGTCTAACTGGGTCATAAATTCTGTTATCATTTTAACTTGATTTTATTGGGCTTTATTTTATTTAAACATATTTATTTGCAATTGGACAACAATCGTAAAAGTACAATTATATCAAGTCCTTTTGCTGAATGATATATTTACAAATGGAACGTGATAATGGTTGGAATGAATGAGCACAGAAATGATTGGGTGGTGGTACTAGTCTATGAGAAACGTTTTGTATCTTTAAGAAATAACTGGACTGCATCTATTATGATAAAGTTTTGATTTTTGGTTAACTCTTCACTGCCAAATAGTAATAAATCGGTAGTTACCTCAGCAGTTGTTACTGCCTGGACAGAATGTAATAAATTGTTGCGCATATCGTCATACAATGGACAAGAGAATAAAAAGTGTTGTACATCTTCAGTTGGGTATCCACAACTACATGACTCATCATCAATAACATGGAGATTATTTTTGAGATGCACTTTTAGTTTGCTACATCTCATTCTGAGACAAGAATGAACTCCATTTTCATATCGACTTCCACGACCATACAATTCTTGCCGAAGTTTATGGGATGAATTGATGGGGGAATATAATTTTTGCAGTTCTTTTTTAAATGAGCTTATTGTATTAAGAGACTTCAGACTAGATGGAAGAGCATTCCATAACTTTGTTCCAATTGCAGGAAACAAATGATCAAAAAGCTTTAAGCGTGTTCTTCTAATAGGAATATCACCAATGCTAATCCTGGAATTGATATTCTGCCTTAGTTTATCTACTTGTGGAGGAAGTTCTCTCACAGTTGAAGGAACAATATTTGATAAATAAGCAGGACACAAGTTGTTTGCAATACCAAACATCATTTTTAAAACATGCATTTCTCTTCTTTTATTTAATGGGAGCCATCCAGTTTCCTTATACAATTCAGTGACACTTGATCTAGCAGGTGCACCAGTTACAATCCTCATGGCCTCATTTATAATATAATCTAATTTAGATAAAAGGTGTTGAGGTGCCCCTGACCAAATGATGTCTGCATATTCTAAAATTGGTCTGATGTACAAAGTAAAAATTGTTTCTAATGCTTTCCTATTTAGTTTGAACTTCAAAGATTTTAAAATTCCCAGACGAATTGAACATTTGTCAACTAAGTTTTTTATATGAAAGTCCCACTTGAAATTATTTGAAATCCATAGGCCAATATGTTTATGACATTGCACATTTGCTATTGGAGTATTAGAAAGTAGTAATCTGGGGTACATTTTGTCAGATTTAGTTTTGAGTGAGAGAACCATAGACTCTGTTTTTGTAGGACTGAATTTTACAATCCATTGTCTTGCCCATTCCTCAATATGCTTTAAGTCTTCATTGATATACCATGCTGCTTCAATATGATCCTTAGTAGATACAAACAGACATGTATCATCGGCAAACAGGCGTACATTGCAATACTTAACAACTGACGTTATATCATTTATATAAACTAAAAATAGAAGTGGACCCAACACAGAACCTTGTGGGACTCCAGCAAAAATGGTTTTCCAATCAGAAAACTGGCCATTTATGACAACTCTTTGCATACGGTTTGACAAGTAGTTTGCAAACCATTTCAGTAGACACCCATGAATTCCAAAACGTTGAAGCTTGAAAAGAAGACCCTTGTGCCAAACTTTGTCAAAAGCCTTTGAGATATCTAGAAAAACTATCCGTGTGTCTTTACTTTGATCAGTAGCACTTGAGAACTGCTCAAATAGTTCTAACAGTTGTGTGACTGTTGAAGAACCAGGAATGAATCCTGATTGCCATTGACTGATTAAATTATTATCTAAAAAATGATTATATACGTGTTTGAATACTATACGTTCAAACAATTTGCCCATAATACAGAGCAGTGACACAGGACGGTAATTGTCAGCTAACTGCTTTGACGATTTTTTGTGCAAAGGCAAGACATTTGCTTTTTTCCAATTAGAAGGAAAGATACCCTGACTAAGTGACATATTAAACAGTTTGGTTAAAGGCCGAACTATGGTTTGACCAGCCATCTTGATGAATTTAGGTGAAATGCCATCTGGGCCATAAGATTTGTTACAGTCAAGAAACTTTATTTGGTCAAACACTTCAAAATCTTGGACTTCTATTTCATTAAGTTTATTTACTTTGCAGTCAGCATTGCTAGGCAGGCTACCAGATGATTCATTTATTCTTGATGAAGATGCAAAAAAATTGTTGAAGTGTGATGCCTTATCACAGTCATTCACTATAATGTCACCATCATCAGTAATGATTGGGGGCATTGAATTATCTTTTGACTTTGAAAAACATTCCTTAGCAAAGCCAAAAAATCTCTTGGCCGATATATTATACTCATTTATATCACTAAATCTTTTGTTAGTACATTCTTTTTTGGCCTTTTGAACTTCACGTATGTAAACATTCCTATGATGCCTAAATTGAGACCATAGGTCAGTTGTGTTATGAAGCTTTGCACGCTCGTGTAGCCTGTTTAGTTTACGCTTCATCTGTCTAAGATGCCCATTATAGAAAGATTTATCATGCGGCCTAATAGTAACAACCTTATTGGGGATAAATTCCTTTGCAGCACTTAAAATAGCATTGGATATTTCATCACAAGAGTCATCAACCGATGTGTTTAAGAAGCAGTTGTCCCAATTAAAGTGTTCTAGATATGATACATAACCATCTACATTTGCTTTAGAAAAATCCCACACTAGTCTCTTGTAGCATTTGGCAGATTTTACCTTAAATGATAATTTCAAGTGAATGGTACAGTGGTCATTGTTGGCTAATGGGGGTAAAACACCAATATTTTGAACAAATGTTGAACAATTGGATAAGCACTGGTCTAAGACAGTGCTACTATTACTAGTTATTCTTGTGGGCTGATGTATGTGTAAAGTGAGGCTATTAGCATTTGCAAAGGTATTTAATTTGCAGCCCATGTCAGTATTGGGGTCTGAATTTAAGTCGCCAATTATGACATGATAAGGAGTGTTACTCTGTTGTGCCTTGTCCAATGAATTTTGAAAGTGATCATAGAAGTCTAGATAACTCGGTGGCCGATAAACTGTACATAATAGGAATTTGTTAGAACCACATCTAACTTCCAGCCATAAGGCCTCTACGCCATTTAATTCCAAATCCAATCTACGCTTTGCTGCAATGTTATTTTTCACCCAACACAGTACACCTCCTGCATGACTTGGTCTATTCAAAACAAATGGGGCTTGGAAGCCATCAATGACATAATCATTAATATCATCACTATCAGATAACCAGGTCTCACTAACTGTAATTATGTTAAAATTTTTAGAGAGCTCGTGTCTGATGAGTTCTAGCTTTACGTTTATACCATTAACCTCTGTTCTCAGACTTCTTATATTTAAATGACAAATTGAAATGTTTGTCAAATTGATGTGGCTCACATTCTCATTAGCTGATGGGCCAGGGTTCGATTCAATGTCCCAAGCTATCAGAAGAATGACTCTAAAAAGATAGTAATTAGCAATGTAACAAATCCGGGCTTCCAGATTAGTACAAAAACAGCTTTTGAATTTTATATTATTAACACTATGAATGAAGTCTTTATCAGATGCAGTGCAGTTAGATAATTCTATAACAACCATTTAGACGAGCGACATCTAATGGAGTCAATTCTGTACCACCTAGAGTTCTGTGCACACAGATGAATGAAATGAATGTGAATGATGAAACATTACAAAATACAATGAGGTATAAATTAAAGATATAAACAAGTAATAGATAACCATAAAACATGACATGAAAAGCAAAATGTAAGTTAAACATAGAAGAAAAAATTAAAGCAGTCATATCTGATAATGTTCAATAATGTTCAATAATGTTCAATAAGGAGAGTGAAGAACTTAATCCCAAGAAAAATTACAGGGTAAGAGACACAAACTGGTGTGGATTGAGTGAACAGTGATATTAGTAACAGTAATAATTTAGACTGAGACTTGATTGAACTAAATTGTTTGACTCTAAGCTACGGTAACATATGGTAAAGCACAAGAAATATCTTAAATTAATTATACATAATCAATAAGATAATATAATCAATCAGGTAAACGTTATTGATGAAATGTTAAATGACTGGTTAGAACAATTTAAGAACATAACATCCTGACATCTTCAGATTGGTAGGCAATGGCGTTAGAATGATATCACTTACTGTCCAAAGTGGTAAGTGGTTCTCATCCATGCATTAGAGCAAATTGGTTTGCAACAACAAGATAATGACTGAGGAGAGACATTCAGATAACCCATGCAACCTTAATCCGGCGGGCTCATGGCCTCGGCTTAATCTGGCTTAATGGGAAGAGTATGATGAACCTAGGGTTGGTAGGCTTTTGTGAAGAGACAAGCTTTCAGTTTCTTCCTAAAAGAGAGATGAGATGTGGCAGTGCAGATGTCATCTGGCAACTCATCCCATGCCTTTTGAATATCATGGGCAAAACTAAAGCCCAATTGCTTTCTCGACTTATGAACAGATGGAATAAACCTGTCGCACCTCAAAAACTTCAACCTCAATCTAACTACTAATGGTAATTATCCATGTTGTAATTATATGGCTTATCTATGTAATAATTACATTACCGGTATTTGCATTCTACCAGTAAACGGCCATGCTCAAGTTAACATATTGAACTTAAATTGTATTAACAGCTTTATAATTTATTCTTATTCCACCAGACAGTCAAATAATATACACCACAATCAATAATGGAGGTGGATTTTGTCACATTTGTTTCAAAGCTTTATATTTTAATAATATAACTCTATCATCAGCCGTTTTTAACGCACACCGGAAATACCAGTGAATGCCCATTGTGACATTCTGATTTAAATACACTCATATATTGCATTACAATAATTTGGTATCCACAATGTTCTCATTTAAGATTTATCATTCATCTGAATTTGTCTAAAATGTATCAGCTCTGTATTTCAAAATGAGTCTCATAAATATGTAATGCAGAGTTTGGTATAAAGATATAACACACAAGAATTAAGAGTCCTTTATGACAGCCAAGGATCAAGCAATAAATTAGAATATATGTTGAACTAAGTTTAATTGTCCTGGGGCTGTATTCACAAAAGGTCTTAGCCAAGTCTTAGGCTTAACTTTGGTATAAAAATATAGCCAACTTAAGCCTAAGACTTGGCTAAGACCTTTCGTGAATACGGCCCCAGATCTCTAACAAGGAAACATAAGGTGGGCTAGACCGAGTTTCTGTCTGCGTCACCAATTGCTATTGATATACTGATGGACACAATGGCGAGGGATAGAGTTCACATGTACCTGTTTTCTGTGTAAATTCTGGACGGCATATTTGTACACATATTACCACAAATATGAAGTGTTATTTGGTTTCTTTAAGGTATGTACATGTGCCGTTCACTTATATTTCATGCCAATCAAACTGGCATGTATATATTTCAACCAATTTTGAAAATGTAAACAAACCTTCAACATTACATAGTTATCTACAAAAAAATCCTGGCTTCTAAAAGCAGTTTAATTTAACAACATATGTATTGGAAACTGGATACAGATATAATAGGCATAATAATAACTTTTTAAAGTGAATACAATAATTCCCCACAATTCAAAATTTACACAGAAAACAAGTACATGTGAACTCTGTCCCTCGCCATTGCGTACCATCAGAAATATCAACAGCAGTGCCCGACGGGACAGAAACTCGGTCTAAAGGTGGGCGTTCACTGGTAGAAAGCTCTACGTGTGAAATATGTTTATTTTTTACTTCGCTGATGTGACCCTTATAGGCTTCCCAGAGGCAGATACAGGATTTCCCGAAAGGGGGGGCGTGGGTTGTCGCGGGTATGGATATTTCATACTTGGACTTTCTGTAGTGGGACATATCACGCGGTGCACGGACAAAATGTCGGTGGACAAAATACTGGGG